>NC_051165.1:254392196-254613097 GCF_013339725.1 Rhipicephalus microplus
GCGTATATCAGGCATGCAGAACCCTACTACTATATGATCCATAATAATAATATCATGTTTTTGCACGTAAAAACTGAAAAAAACCAATTGATTATTACGTAAAACGATAAGCTTGAAAAATGTTTCAGAGTCGCTATTCTTACAAATCTTCTGAAGATAACGCGAAAGAACACTTACAACCAATATTGCTACATTTGTATGCCGCGTTGGTTTTATTGCATCAGGAGTCATTAGAAACTCAGATACCTAAATATCATAGAAACCAAATATGAAGAAAAATATTTGGGTTGGGTGATCGTGTGCACTAGATGAATCAACGCCCAAATGTAAAAATCACTAAAACACCAGTACAATCATCAGCAGCAGCATCAATTTTCAACTTCAAACACAGAGTAACAAGATGTAAGGTACTGCAATCATAAAATACTATTTTGTTACTTATTACTTGCACGACGTAAAACGTAAGCTAGAAAGACTAACGCTGAAGTTTCTGTTGTGTAGGATTTTCGGCGTGACTTCTTAACACCCAGAAGTAAGTAAACTCGTGCACCGTCATTGATCTTTCGGGCATACTCGATTGCGTAATAAAACCGGAAACATCGTGCAAAGAGCAAAGAGCATAAACTGCCAAGTACCTATAGGCTCCACGATATGACTAGCTGGCTTGTCTTACTTCCACACAGCTTGTCGTGGAAGCATCGCTCGTGCCACGGGAGATCTCGCAACTGACGACCGTGTCGCCGTAAACCTCTCCCGAGCCTGCACCCACATCCTTGACATCAGTGACGAGCAGCCAGAGGAAATGAGCGGCGGGGCGAAATAGAGCGAGGCAAGGCAAGGCTGAAGCCCGCTAAGCAAAGGCTCACGGGGTCTCACTTTGGGCTGCGAAACAAAGCGGGGGTGAAGCACAAGGAACGAGCGCTGTCCTTGCTACAGGGCACACATGAGGAAGACACTGTCAACAAGCGAGCGGGATGGAGGGGCAGTGTCGATCGCGAAGGGCGTCCCGCTGACTGGAAGCATTCGCGGGGAAGGCGGTGGCGCGCCGCCATCATTTCAGGATCCCAGCATCGTCTTTCCTCTCTCGGCGCAGGCAAACACGCCAGAGCTCTCGCTTCATCCCCTCTAGCGGAACATCGCCCTCCTTTCCGCACGTTGCGCCGCAGGACATCCTCGCAAGGAGTCCCCATTACCCAGAGACGGCGGCTTCGACGCCCATCCTCGCGAGCGTTTCTGTCCGCTAGTGTTTGCTACGTTCCTTGTCTAATGGACTTGTAGCCTGAGACAGAAGGGAGCTCGCCGCTTGTGGATACGTATTGCCGGCGTTCGAGCGAGGGTGCGTGTATGTGCGCCGGACGAGCTGCGATTTCTCCTGCGTTCACGGTCTAGACCCCGTGGAGGCGACAGCCTGGAGAAGATCGCAGGCCACGACCATGTTCACGCACACCCCTGAATCTCTCTCTCTCTCTTCTTCGTTTCTAGTAGAGGTCAACGTCTTCTGTCCCTCAAGTCGTACCTTTCGCAGTGACACGAGGACGACCCGACCCGTACGAACGAGTCCGTCGTGCCGGTCACGCCTTCTTCGGTTCCAATTGAAAAATTGGATGCTTCCGTTCCACAATCTCTGCGTTAACCACTAGTCTCCGTAGCAGGGTGTCATTACAGAAGTTATCTCTTGTTACTGAAGGTGATCTGCGACAAGTCTTACCCGACGCAAAGTCTATCACATGGAAGTTTATCTTCAGTCACGTGAATCATCATAACGATTCCTAGCTAGTGGTGATGATGATGGTGACGACGATGATGATAACACCCATCACAAATCTAACATAATCTAACAAATGATGTGAAAACTATCTATTCCCTAACTTTTTTAAAGTATGAGGAAATCCTTTTATATAACAAGGTGGCGGTCATTTTACGGCCGATCCTTATTGGTAGGTTGCACTATATAGAATAAAAGGGGAATCAAATCAATCAGTCATACCCACCTGGGGTGATTGGCCAGTAAACGAGTAAATATATGTGACAACGTGGATACATATACTGTACGGCCATTGAGAAAACTACAAATAATAAATACTACTTAATAATTACTGTTCGTGTATTCCCAGTCAAAACTGTCGCGATTCAATTAGGCACTTTTGCCGAAAAATGCAGCTTATCTCTTATTGAACACCGGCGCATACATCCAAGTTCTAATGGACTAAGGGAAGAAACCGCAAAGAACTGTACATTTGTAGGTAAATTCAATTCAATTGAATTAACGTATTATTTTATTCGTAAAAAAGTGCGCTGTTTGTACCAATTGCGCAAGGCGAGAACCACGAACTGAGCTAGTGCTATAGCTAGCTCAAAAAAGCTTTTGCTAGAGATGCTAAGTTTTTGTTAGTAATACTAAGTATCCCAGGTTTGGCTGGACTTCGCTGTCCGTATCTGTTAGACGTGACTATATGTTACACGTTGTTCTTATTTTAGTCGCCTGACCAGCTCTTCCGTGGTTTATGACTGGAATATGTAACGTGACTAGCCATTACGTTGTTTATGGCAGGAACATATAACGTGACTACCTGTTACGTGATTTAGGGCGGGAACATGTAACCTGACTAGATGTTACGTGGCTTAGGACGGGAGCAACCAATGCGCGTAGCTATTGCGTGGTTTATGGCAGGAACATGTCACGTGACTACAGCTGGTACGTGGTTTATGGTGGGAACATGTGACGTGACAAGCTATAACGCGATGTTATGTGATTTCAGTTATATGGCTAATGCTTACATGATTTCTAGGGCCGTCACTAGTTGTTGCACGTTAACTTTTTTTAGTCGCGCGATTAGTCAATTTATCTTCTATCATTCTAATCACGTGACCAGTTACTTGCTTCTTAAAACGTGATTTCAGTACTGTCAATTGTTACGTGACGTTACGCGATTTTTATTCGGTGACTAGTTACTACATGATGTTACGTGACTTAAGTCCCGTGGTAAGGTGTTATGTGATGTTATGTGGTTTTTGTAACGTAACAGACTTGCCCGTTAGTTTTTTTTATTTATTCCGCGCCGAACAAATTGAAGCGCGAGTTGTGGGAGCAGAGCAGAAGTTGAAGAGGAGGACGAAATCGAGTGCACACTGCTTCATGGTGTTGGTGATTCTTCTTCGCGATAATTTCTGTTTGCGGTACCCATTGCAAGAAAACGCTCAAAGAACTGCGCTTTTAAAAATTGTAGATATTGTATAGGCATCATCACCGTCTCATGAATTTGCCTACAATACTCGCCACCGAAAAGAAATAATTTCCTGACGCTATACAATTGCCCAAATTACTATGCAGGCAGTTTAATTTCATTTATCTGAAATACTAAGTGGCTTTAACAACTTTATTTACCAGTAATTCTGTGCCTCATTCCATTTCATTCTTCCTTCTCAATACGGTACAACGCATCAGAATTCCGGAAACAGCGAGAATCGACGAAGTTGCGCGTCAGCGTTTAGGACTCCTCCCGCGGACACTAATAGAGATGAGACCGGTCCGTCGTTGCAGGTAGGAGGAAGGGAAGGTATGACGAGACGTGCTGAGAAAGGGAAAAGAGAAGGCGTAAAAATGACCGCGTTCTAGCACGCCTCGCAGCGCAACTGTCCGTGCGCGCCGAGTCACCGTCTCGGGAGTCGCGCCACGAAGGGGAAGAGCATGGACTGATGATATTTAAACGGGCAGCGGCCGCAAGGCTTCCGAATGCCCGCGTTGGGCAGGACGCGCGGAGAAGGACCGAAGGGAAGAGAGAAGTCGCGACGTCCGTCGGCGCAACGCAGAGCGGCTTTCGAGACAGCGGAGGAGGGGGAGCGTTGCTCTCTAATTACGCGTCGTGACCCGGACCCTAGAGTGGCGGTGCGCAGCCCGGACGTATGCAAATGGCGGTCGCCACCGACTCTCTCTTAAAGGAAGCGCGCATAGTGGAGTGTCGCACGGCGCCACAATGTGCATGCACCATCGAGTCGTCTTCCTCGTCTCGGACACATCGTTAACGCTCAAACCCACCCGTCGCCTTGAGCACGCGCTAATCTCGAACACCTGGAGATACTGTCCGCTCGGGGAGTGCCGCTGCAAAAGCTTGTTGTGTAGGTGCTTCGACGCGCTGGCCTCCACTAAGCGTAGGCCCTTCCCACTACAGTTACATTTTTCCCATCGCATGTCCCTGCCTCTCCCTTGATCTCTTTCATTCTATCCTGTCCGTTGCCTCGCCACCACGAGAACCAATTTGTGCGAGCGACCAAGTTGCTCTGTTTATTAAGCAATGCGCCTCATTTCGACGTCTTGTTTTGTTTCGGTCATCTTGGTTACTTTTAATTAGGTCTCGCGACTCTAATGTTGCTCTTCACGTCATAGGTGGCCCCTTTCACGTCGATTGACGTCAACATAGCTCTTGTTTCTGTGTGCTAATGCACGTTCATTCTTCAGCAATGCTCATTCAACGCTGTATTCAATATAGTATAATGCGACACTGAATAATCGTCTGTATATTGTCAGCGAGTTGGGCAAATATATAATGCCTTTGTCATTAACTAAGTGGACGAAAAATATGCTAATGAGATGTGAAGAAATTCGTTCGAAGAATGTAGCGAAATGCGAAAGCAGAAAAACTGACAATCTTTATAGCTGCTTTTTGTGTCACGCCGTAAGTTCGAGAGAGAGAAAGAAGGTGACGACAATACAGGAAAAAATAATGACTGTGGCACCGTATTGACAAGACTGTAAAGGAGCTCGATAAGCCCTTACTAGCTGATGAGTATAGCGTAATAACAATGATAAAGGCAGACCATTAATAGATCCCAAGAGCTCTGCGGTTCGCTCGAATTACGCCGTGACGCAATCCTGTGCGCGGCCCGGCTGCAAACAGTCGCATTCTCTCCCGACGGCTCTGGCGGCGCTGCTCTTAACAAGAACAAGATGAAATTATTGGTAACGACGGCGGCGCGCAGCAGTAATGATAATGCGCGCCAACCCATTACTCGGCTCTCATCTCCCGAGATCCTCACTGAAAGCAGGACGTGTTCTTCCGAGTGCCATCTGCGGCGCGCCGACGAGGGCGACGTTCGTCGGGCCTTCCGTATTTGTTTCCCGTGAGCCGCCAACCCGGCGGCCCCCGCCGACTGCGCGAAGGACAGACGTTCCCTGCGCTGCATGAATGTTGCATCAAAAAGACACTAAAATGACGCGACGAACCACTTTAGACGACAAGTTATACTCTGAAAACTGTGTCGTCATTAATTCTCCCATCGTAGACTCCCAATTGAACACAAAATCAAGGTCAAAGCTTCATTTTTAGGCTTCGCACCAAGTCTTCGCGCGTGACGCCACAGATTTAATAAATGTCAAAAATGGCTCATGCGTATTTCGGCCACACTATTTCTACGAACGTTTTTGAAACTTGGCGTCATTAGTCTCTGGCCCCTTCGTGGGAAAAGTGCTTCATATTTACCCATTAGGCACTACGTTGGGGCTAGTATACGTCGTCAAAGTCTATGACGTCACGGCGATTGGAACGGAATCTTTACGGTGGCGTCGCAGCCCACTTTTTTTTTTGCCTTCCCTCGCTTACGAAGCAGTCGTCTCGCGGTAAGCATGGTGGTTTTCGTATTGTGAAAAAGTATTTTATTATTGTGAGAAAAATTGTTTTTTAAGGCCTGGCCGTTTCATAAGGCGCAAGACACAGGGATTTTAAGGCATAGAATTCCCTCGCAGAGAAACGAATCGACCAATCACTGTCGCCGAAATGATCAGTAGTGACTGACCAACATGTTGAAAGTTTTTCGCCAATCGCGAACAGGGCAAAAACGGTATCGGAGCACGTCGAGGGGGCGCGTAGCTGGACGAGCCGTCAAAATCAATCCAACGTATTTCTTTTGTTTATGGCCACCGTTGTGCACATTGAGGTGAATTAAGAAGAAAAAGTGACAAAACACGCATTCTTTTCGTTATAACTTATGACAGCCTAATAAGATGTTACAATGGAGTATTTTAACGTTGCATTCGGAAAGTTATTCAGTCTGCGCACCAAAGAATGGCAGCAAGCAACCTTGCGTGCCACAGTAGTCGCAGAGGAAAAAAAAACAATATCGGCCCATTCTCAGCCCATTTGAAACGAAACCACAATTATTGGTCGTTGTGAACGTAGTGTTCACAATGGATGGAGCAATTTTTTTTTTGCTGCGGTCTCGTTTTTCAGTACCGACTGCACGAAGGACAGTTCATTCAGTGCACGACACAAACATTGCATAACAAATCGTTTTCTAGCAGACGAAGGTGCGTTTTGTATAGCAGCCCAAAGTCCCGCGAAACGGTCGAACCCGACGCGGTGGCGCGGACCGCCGATATTTGACGTCGAGACGGGACCCCTCTCTCTGTCTCTCTCTCTCTCTTTCTCTCTCTTGGCAAACAACCAGCGGGGCACGTCCATCTGGTTTGTGGTGTATGAACATAACACCGGCGGGGGCTCCTGAGTGGCCAGGCCAAGGGGTAACGTTCGGGGCACGAGGAACGCTGATTGAATGCGTTGGCTCTCGACAATGAGAACGCAATGCCGCGGAACACAAAGTTCTCCGTGAGTGACGCGCGCGGAGAGAAATGGTGGAGTAGGATAGCGGGGAGGTGCTCTTTCCGCGACAACGGAGCCGCCGCAGGTCTGTCACGAGTCGGTGTTTGCGAACCGACGATCGAGATGGGAGCTCGAATCACGCAATTATGAGCTTTCGACGGGCCCTGCCATCGCGTATACGGAGCTTGTACGCCCGTGCACGAAAGCGGGCAAATTCGTTTCCATCGCGGTAGTGTGTTCTCCCTCCTCGTTTGTAACTGCGCGTTTGTACACGGAGCTCATGTCAAACGATATTGAAACCTGTCAGGCAAGCATCAATACGAAACGCGCACGACTGCCCGCAAGGGCATTCTAGCTTCTGAAATACTACCGATGTTTGAAACTAATGAGACGCTCATACGATAATACTTTCTGATAATACTAAGGTTACCATGACGAAAATAGTGCTTTAATTATTGAAATCAATTTCCTATTGCTAATAACTTAGTTTCTTTATTGATTGCCTAACCATATTTCTACAGATATGATATGAAAACGTTTGTTCTTTTCGGTAAAGTCTGACCGTGTATTCTAAAGAAGTGAATCGCGCATAAAAAAGTAAGGACTGAAACAAGGAACAAAAAGCACTAAGGTGAGGCACAACAGTGTCTGATTTGCTACTCTACTGTAGAGAAAGAGAATCAGAGGATGCAGAAAAAAGTACATGAAAGCTTTGAGGATGCCTACAAGTCTGTGCAAAAAAATTAATAATAATCTTACTGCTATTATATATTCACATATCGTATCCCCGTATTGTGATTTGTGAAGTTGTGTCTTGTCTATATTGTAATTTTTTTTTACTCCAACAGAGGTTGATAATCTAATTTGCTGAGCTCCTTGCGAAGGCATAGTCGTTGTATACTATACTCTAGGCAGTCACATGTTATATGTTTGATGGTTTCTTCGTTGTCACAGTGGTCACAGTCTGCGGTGTTGGCCATCCCGATGCGGAAAGTGTAGGCGTTGGTAAACGCAACGCCCAACCACAGCCTGCATAAAAGGGTCTGGTCTGCTCGACAAAGCCTCGACGGGACTTGAAGACTTAACGTAGGGTCAAGCAAGTACAGTCTAAAAAAAACGTTGTGGTTGAGAGCCTCGTTGGTTGAGTACAAATACAATAATAAATTAAAACGAATTGCGCCACGCTTCTCACAAGAAAGGAGGATATATTGTTACGGGGAAGACTTATTCACCGAGATCTGGTCTTGCTAACGGCTTAAAGAGTGCACAGTCATGCAGGCCAACGGGAGAAACTCGAGAGTCTAACCCACAACAACCACGTTGTCGTGTTCTTCATTTGGGTGCCAATTCAGCTGTGTCGGGGCGACAGTTCCATACACGTATAAATATGTCCAACCCCAGTTTTTCAACCATAATTTAAAATGCACTTTAAAAATTATTTTAATCAACACCAGAATAAATTGATCTTTCTCAACCTGCGGCGTTTATACAATGGTCTTCTGAACTGAGCTACTCGCCAACATCTAGCGAATAACTTTCTCGCTATTTATTACAATAAACTTCGAGTCTTCCAACTGGACCAACATTTCTTTCTGAAACTATTACAGGTTCTTCGCAGTGAATAAGTTGCTCAAGAACCACCTCCTCCCGGCATTGCACTTCATATCTGAATTAAAAAAAAATATTTGTAAGCATGCTCTTCAGAATCATTCCTTTCTTTTTGTTCTTTCATCAGCAACCAAAACTTGCGATAGTATAAGTTCATTACAGATCCAACATCAGTCTATTGCCTTTCTAAATGCAGGTCTCCATGCATGCGGAATGGCCCGTAAATGTATGAACCGGCATGATACAAAAGTTCAGGGAAGGTACAAGCTTGACTTCGCGAGGAATTGTTAAAGGCGATATGTCACTGGAGCCTACGTTTTCAGTTCAATCAATACTCATACATTCAGAGAAACCGTTACACCGCACATTTGATTTTCCGGGTGAACCAGGCAACTTTCAGTAACGAATGGGGCACTGAAAAGTGCCGCATATTTTCTTTAAAAAATATTCCAACTCTTCTACGGCCCGCCAACCCTTTTTATCTACCGGTATAAACAACTTTTATATTCTGGGAGGGGAAAGCAGATATAACTGCACATAGTCGAATAACACACCCGGAATCTTATTGATGCAACTCAAACACCGAGTGTGAAGTGAGATCTTAGTGGTGCTACTGTAGCGCCAGGAACAGAGCTATCGCCGGGAGAGATGCGCCGTATTGTGCGAATGATCAAAAAGTTTAGCTGAAGTCGGTTCTACGCATTCATTTTTTTTCGGACTGAAACCTCGTGAGAAGTGCGCGCCATCTGTACAACACAAACTGCAGAAACCACTTGCATTGTGTTCGCCGACTCGGTGCGGGCTGTTTTCTTTTCTCACCTCCAAAACGCTGCTTCTTTATGCAAAGGACTGCGGAATAAAAAGAGAGAGAAGGAAATTCGTGAAAAGCACACCGCATTCTTTTATTCCCACGAGCGTCTCTCCTGTTCTTCGGCTTAGGTGGTACGCACGCGTCCGCCTGCATACGTGCGTTGCTTAAGCAGTTTTTTTTCTTATTCATGCTTTTTTTATTTTTATGACGCTCACAATTTCGTCTTTGCAGCCGTCTCCTATATTCAGCGCTGCTGTGGAGGAGTCGCAATGCTTATGGGAAGCCCTCGCTTTCTGGCCTGCGGGCGAAGCAATCCACAAAGAAAGATGCGAGAAGATTACGCGCGGGTATTCTGATAAATATAACGAAGAAAAAGAAGAAAGTAAATAAAGAAAACTAAGCACATCATTTACGCTTCAATGTTAGTTTTTCGGTGGTAAAAAAAATGCGCGTCTCGCACTGTGACGTTGGTGGTCGGAGAAAAGTGCAAATAAGAGTGACGCTATACGCTCGTAACTCGCATTCTCTTTCTCTCTCTCACTTCGAGACCAAGTTCATAACAGGAGGAGGCTGGAGTTCTTTTAATATGGACGCATCGCAGACTCGGTCTCCGACCGCCACCACCGTTGCTTCAAGACTGGCGGTGGCGGCGGTGGCGTCTTTTGTGCGCAGGCATCCTGGACGAGTGCACCAGATCTCTTCCTTCGATACCAGTTTGCCCTGTCACCAAAACGGGCGTGTGTTTGAAGAATTGTGCGATAAAGCTCGGAAGAAGAAGAAGAAAAAAATAACGTGGAATTCGAACGGTGTAGCGAGAATCGCCGAGTTTCTATTTCACTATGCTCCTCGGTTACAGTTGAATCATGCCACTCAGATCTAGATGCGTGCCTTCACTAAAGCACACAAAACAAGGAAGAGAGAGACATTTCAAAAAGGCAAGAGTCACGTGGCACAAGAAAGCAAACACGTGATGGTAAATGATAGGGTTCTTTGTAGCACGACCATCGAGCTTTATTTTGCTACTGTAAAATACTGTTTTTTTTATTTTTGCAGTCGCACCTTATTTGTAGCCCACTCTAACCTGAACTCTCTGGGTCTTTTTTCTTTATCTGCAGGTAGATGTCCACCAAGTTGATTTCTTTTATGCACAGATCTCCTCAAAGAAACCCGAAACTCATTACCTTTTATAGTTTTTATTGATTTTTTTCTCTGCACAAAGAGCGTTGCATGGGCCTGAGTTCGCTTAAAACTTGCCCGCGGGATAAATACGCGTATATAGAGGGATATAAGGCACGGAATATAATGCACATGCATAAGAACAACTTCACTAAAATATTTCGGCTCAAGCCTTGCCAGCGTAATTTTACGATACGTCTAGCTAGTATTGGAACCGTGAACGTGCAAGTGTTTGGTGAGATGGTCTATCAATAATGATGCATCCCTAGTTTTCCCCTCATTTGCAGTATGGAATCGAACATACGGCCTTGTTCGTGTTGGGTAACAGCAAAATATTTGACCAACAAGATATTTTCTTTGGTGACTTGACCAGGTTAAATGGCCTACCATAAAACTCTACTGCAGTATGCTACTCAGACACCAGCTAACAGCGACTGCTTAAAAACATGCCGACGCATTATCTGACAACGAGACCAAACGCATGTTGCTTGCTAATGCGTGGCGTAAGCCACACTACTTTTGTGTTCTTACTTGCCTAATTCGGCAAGGTTTCTTAACAAACTATTGAAGCAACAAATTCATAGTATAAAGTTGTAGATTCATTCCAGTCGTTGTATTGTATATTGTTGGAGAGTGATTGAGTACATTACAGGAGGCATCACACGAATCATACAAGTAAATTACGTTAGGACTCCTATGATTTGGCGAGCTATATTCGAACATTGCTGGACTCGGGAGGAAACACGGTAATAAAAATTGTGTATTATATTCACGTTATAGTTCAGCGAACTGGGAGTGCGGGGGTGAACACAGACACAAAGCAAAGAGGAGTCACACAGCACGAGCGCTCAACTAACAGCTGGTTTATTCTCACGTTCGAAGGACATATAAGCACACAAGGGTGCGCATGTCAACAGGAAAAAGATGATAGTGTGAGCAGCAAGCATGGCGTTCATTCGAAGCACTTGTCTACGAATTATCTACATAGTTAAACTCACAGTCAAGTAGTGATAATGACGGATGGCTGATACATTGATTCTTGTTCCTAGAAATGTGATATGCTTCGGAAATTTCACGCATAGTTTGAAGCGCATGCCGGAAAAGTACACTTGTTTTTTCAAACAACGGTTGACACATGCGGCAATTGCAATGTGAAGCTAAAACGAAAAAAGGACTACCTTTTAAGGAACTCAAATGCTCCCTGAGACGTATATTCAAACATCACCCGTTTTGGCCGATGTATATGCGATCACACGTTAGTGGTATGCTATACACCCCTCCTAAAAACACTTAAACTGTTTTGCAAGTTTCTGCGAACATTCTCTGCTTTTCGACGCAACCTGAGCCTTTTTGGGCACCATGGTGCATATACGACCCAATTATTGGGTGCAGAGAAAACAACGCGCACACCAAACCTATTCCCCACACTTTTCAGTCCATGTGCCAATTTATGAATGTAAGGAATGACGGCTGTCACGAAACGAGCGCTAAAAAACGGGCGTGCCGCCAAATTCTCGCGATAAAGCGCCGAGAGGTACGATAAAGAAAAGAAAACAAACATCCAAAGACTCTCCGGGCGCGCGACTCTCTCCCTCGGAAGCGTGGGTTCGCCGACGAACCTTCTCTCTTCGGCGCACGAGCAAGTCCTCGAATGTTCTAGATGGAAAGGGGCGGGGTGATGCCGGGTTGCGTCATCCGTCGCGGACGGCCTTCGACCCGTCTCGCCCTCTCCCCAGCCTTCGCTGCGCATCGCGCCGACGAAATGATGAGAACTCTCTGGAATCTCGCGCGGAAGGTATTTAATCGAGCAGCCGAGATGGGAGATCAGGAGAAGAGGGAAGTTAGCGCCAGAGTGCGTAGGGTATTCCGCCGTGTAGTCGGCGAAGGTTTTGTTCGTAGGGACAAAGCAGGAGAAGAAGAGAATTTCCACCTGAGGAGTGAAGGCTCGAGCTACAGGCAAGAGCGTGTGTCTACTACTATCGAGCGAAGACGTGTGGCAACAGCTGCGTGTGTGAAGCCGACGTGTTTCCGGCGACGAAGGTTGAAGCTTGGAGAGTGGCCAAGTGAAGACGCGAGGTTTCCTAGAAGAGAAACTTCGGGGGCAGTTGAGGTTTCCTGGAAGAGAAACTTCGGGAGCAATGGAACGACAACAATGCTGGACTTTGAGTGAGTGATTCTCGGAAGAGTATCATCCAGACTTTCGTTCCAAGAACTTTGGACTGAATAAGTTTTCTAACTCTTTAGTCTTTAAGTGTCTTGGTTGTTCAATGCATGCGACTGCATTGTAGTGCGTATTGTTGTCTGTGTCCGTTGTTTCGAGTGTGGCCGATTGTACTGTGTAGTACGTTGTTTGATTGGTGACATATTGTACTCAGCTATTCTCGAGTGTGCATACTTGTGCATCGTTTTGATCTGCCTTAACTGAGAATATAATTTTGTTTTGTTTATCAACTCTCGGCTCTGACTTGTTCTTTGGGCCACAGCCAGCGTCCGCTGGCGCGCCAAATAGGACCACTTCTAAATTGTCCACGCTTTCGTGGTGCGGTTCGGGGGGCCGATACTTCGGCCCTTAGAATCAGCCCGGCGATCGCTTCCCGAATTAACGGGACCTGTGACAATTAATCTGGCGTCCGCGACGAGGACCTTTTGGTGCACAGTGTGTCCAAGGTAGTGAGAAAGAGCCTCTAGCTGTCGATAGTGCTATCGGAACCATTTTGTGTGTTGCTCAGTGTTCTCGTTAACGAGTGCAGGAGAGTGTTCCGATATACTGAGATAGGCAGATATTTTTTGCACGCGGCAAGCTTTTATTTGCGAGACACAATGGATTTCAAAAAGTTAGTCGCTCTTGGTGAGAAGATGGGTCTTTCTGGCTCCGAACTACGGAAGTAGGTCACCGAGAAGGAAAAAGAAGAAAAAGAGAGGGCCAAAGAAGAAAAGGCAGCTGAGCTGGAAAAAGAAAGGTTGGCGGTCGAAAGAGCCAAAGCGAAAAAAGAAGCTGAGTTGGAGAGAGAGAGGTTGGCAGCTGAGAGAGCCAAGGAAGAAAAAGCAGCTGAGTTGGAACGAGAGAAGTTAGCAGCTGAAAGGGCCAAGGAAGAAAAAGCACCTGAGTTGGAACGAGAAAGGTTGGCAGCTGAGAGGGCCAAGGAAGAAAAAGCAGCTGAGTTGGAGAGAGAATGGCTGGCCGCTGAAAGGGCGAGAGAAGAAAGAGAAGCGGAGATGGCTGAAAGGGAACGGCAGCGGCAGCACGAAATGGAACTCGAGCGGCTCCGTTTGCAACAGCGAACTGAAACTCCCGTCCAAGCTAGAGTTGAAAGCAGCGAACGGGAGGAACACGGCTTCCGCTTGAACCCAAGCAAGCTGCTCGTAGCGTTTGATGAAAGGAAGGACGACCTTGACGCGTACCTTCACCGATTTGAGACGATTGCGAGGAGCCAGAATTGGCCGGAACATCAATGGGCAACTGCTTTGAGTACTTGCTTGAGTGGTGAAGCGCTCAGTGTGTACGGTAGGCTGACGCCGACCAATGCAGCCAACTATGCAAAGGTTAAAACTGCTTTGCTGAAGCGATTTAGATTTACTGTGGAAGGATTCCGGGACAGATTTCGGACAGGAAAACCAGCTGATGGTCAGACGGCAGCGCAGTAAGCCGTCCGACTTAGCCATTATTTCGACAGATGGATTGAACTTTTGGGGACAGCGCAGGAGTACGATTAGCTTAGAGAGCTCCTTATTAGAGAGCAATTTCTTACTAGTTGCCACCCAAGCCTGTCGCTGTACTTGAAAGAGAGAAAGGCTGAGTCACTTGAAGGCATGCTTGAATTGGCTGATCAATTCTTGGAAGCACAAGGTGGAACTAAATTGGCCAAGATCAAGAAGGAGTGTCCCGAAGATTCGAAAAATTCGGCACCCGAAGAAAAGAAGCTTGCACCGCGATGTTTTTTTATGTGTAACCGGGTGGGTCATCACGCGAACTACTGTCGCACTAACTTTACGAGCCCTACGGTATTAAAATGTTTCAAGTGTGGTCAGACTGGGCACAAAGCAGACGCATGTCGAAACGGAGCGAATCAAACTCACCAGGTATCCTGTGTGCAAGCGGCACCGAAATCCGATAATAATGCCGTCACCGACGGATTTGTAGAGTTGAAAAATGGGAAGAAACTTCCTATTGTGGGTGCTGTAATGACAGAACAGCCGACCAGTGTTACGAAGGGAATGCCAACGCTGCCAGGAAAAGTTGCGGGCAAGAAGGTTACGGTGCTAAGAGATACCGGTAGCTCCACTGTTATCGTGCGGAGAAATTTGGTACGGGAAAGTGAGTTAACAGGCAAAACGAAACCGGTTTGTCTAATTGACAGTACGGTTCGGATGCTTCACGAAGCAGAAATTGAGGTTGAAACCCCGTACTTCAGCGGGAAGGTTACGGCTCCATGCATGACGACCCCGCTGACCTTGTCATCGGAAACATCGAGGGGGCGCGAGGGCCGAATGATCCAGAATGTTTGGGGGAAGACCCGAAGATGGAGCCCCCGCCGACACAGGGACCGGGAGATACAGCGGAGAAAAATCCCGCGAAGGATTTCACTCGAGCCCAAAGTGAAGCCTGGGCGCAAGAGACAGCGAAGGAGAAGAGGATCGTGTTGAATGAGTCCACGTGCTGGGCAGCTGGACTTACGCCAGCTCGACCTCAACTGACCGACAATGTAAAGATGACGGAGTCGGCCAGCCAGGTACAATGTCGTGACATTAACAAGCGGGTGAAGGACCGAACAGGGTCGGTTGAACGTTATCAGCCGTTAACAGTGTCGGAAGTGACAACGATGGCTGAGACGCCGCCTCAGACCCCGTCGTTAGAAAGGGCTCGCCGAAAAAGAACGTGGAAACACAAGAAGAGATCGAGCGAGCACCGCAAGGGCGCAAGCGGCGTTCAAAATGCACAGGATAAGTGTTGAGGATGAATCTAGATGTGTTTGACAGTGCTATATGTCAAGTTAATGTTGTTGTGGTCCTGTGTCACAACTGTATGTCGAGTGAATCAAAATTTCTGTTACGGTGATGTGATGTATAGTATGGTACAATTGTTGTAAAGACAGACCTTTGTACATTTGTATTGCTTGAAGTATGTGATGGAGTATTGTATTCATGTACCTGTGTCTATATTCTATGTGTTGTCGAACTGAATTGCAATGTACAATTATATTGAGTGATCTATTGTGAATGTGACGTGTCATGAACGACGGACTATGTTACAGACTTTGAGAGTGTTGGGACTGTTCGCGCTCGTTTGTGTGTTTTTGAATATTATGAGATAATATTCTTAAAGTGGGGGGCAGTGTCACAAAACGAGCGCTCAAAAACGGGCGCGCCGCCAAATTCTCGCGACGACGCGCCGAGAGGTCAACGATAAAGAAAAGAAAACAAACATCCAAAGACTCCCCGGGCACGCCCATCTTTCCCGGAAGCGTGGGTTCGCCGACGAAACCTCCTCGCATCGGTGGCCGAGCAAGCTCTGGAATTTTCTAGATGGAAAGGGGCGGGGTGATGCCAGGTTGCGTCATCCGTCGCGGACGGCCTTCGAAGCGTCTCGCCCTCTCCCCAGCCTTCGCTGCGTATCGCGCCGACGAAATGATGAGAACTTTCTGGAATCTCGCGCGGAAGGTATTTAATCGAGCAGCCGAGATGGGAGATCAGGAGAAGACGGAAGTTAGCGCCAGAGCGCGTAGGGTATACCGCCTTGTAGTCGGCGAAGGTTTTGTCCGTAGTGACAAAGCAGGAGAAGAAGAGGATTTCCACCTGAGGGGTGAAGGCTCGAGCTACAGGCAAGAGCGTGTGTCTACTACTATCGAGCGAAGACGCGTGGCAACAGCTGCGTGTGTGAAGCCGACGCGTTTCCGGCGACGAAGGTTGAAGCTTGGAGAGTGGCCAAGTGAAGACGCGAGGTTTCCTAGAAGAGAAACTTCAGGGGCAGTTGAAGTTTCCTGGAAGAGAAACTTCGGGGGTAGCGGAACAACAACAACGCTGGACTTTGAGTGAGTGATTCTCGGAATAGTATCATCCAGACATTTGTTCCAAGAACTTTGGACTGAATAAGTTTTCTAACTCTTTAGTCTTTAAGTGTCTTGGTTGTTCAATGCATGCGACTGCATTGTAGTGCGTATCGTTGTCGGTGTCCGTTGTTTCGAGTGTGGCCGATTGTACTGTGTAGTACGTTGTTTGATTGGTGACATATTGTACTCAGCTATTCTCGAGTGTGCATACTTGTGTATCGTTTTGATCTGCCTTAACTGAGAATATAATTTTGTTTTGTTTATCAACTCTCGGCTCTGACTTGTTCTTCGGGCCACAGCCGCCATCCGCTGGCGCGCCAAATAGGACCACTTCTAAATTGTCCACGCTTTCGTGGTGCGGTTCGGGGGGGGCCGATACTCCGGCCCTTGGAATTAGCCCGACGATCGCCTCTCAAATTAACGGGACCTGTGACAACGGCCACGCGTTTGTTTCCTTTATTGCATTCTGCGGAAACACACGCACGTTTATCACCGTTTCTCACCATCCGCTGAAGTCTCTCACACACCGATGCGATTAGATACGGTGGGTACCGCGCCCCGAATAACCATCCTAGCTGCGTAAGAAACCATAGTGCACCGTGTCACCGAACCGTAAAGCGCAGTTCGTTTCAATAATACTGACGTATGGGCTCTAACGCTGGTGCTGGCGTTACGATAGACCATAAGTTGTTACTTTTTACACGCCAGTGTAGTTAATTTTTCCGGTAGGCCACGACGTGCACACGACTACTCTACGTACAAGTCGATCCCCCTCTTTATGCTTGGCTCAAAGCAAAAAACAAAAAAAATCATAGCATATCCACGGAGTGAATGATGATGAGGGAGGCGAAGCGTCCACCCGTGCGTCCGGATGGACAGAAGGACAGAGGCATGAACGCAAGGACGAATGGACAGAAGCGTGGACGCAGCGACGAACGAACGGACGGACAAAAGCACGGAGGGATGCACTAAAGGACGGATGGACACACGAACAGATGCACAGAGTACCAAAGCATGGTCAGACAGACGGACGGATGGGTGTAAGCCCGGACGAATTGACGGATGGGAAAGTGGACGGATGCACGAGCGCTTCGCCCCACACATCATTATTAACTCCGTGGATATGCTGGGACAACCACTAACGCCATCTTGTTATATTATTCTGGAGGACATATACAGACAACGCCATCTATTGAATAGCTCATAAACAAGAGATGACCACTACTACTACTACTACTACTACTACTACTACTACTACTACTACTACTACTACTACTACTACTACTACTACTACTACTACTACTACTACTACAGAGGGGGGAACGACCCACGGTTTGAGGAGCTTCAGCCCCTAAAATATATGCAGCATAGACAATCACTCGTAGACAGCATCGCATGAAACTGATTCTCACAACCTGTGAGATTTGTCAATTTTTTTATCTGGACTGGCTTTCACAATCCTTAAGTGGCATAATCGGTACAATATGGTGCCGAAAAGAAAATTAGAAAAAAAGTTGCAGTGAGAACAAACTTACTCGATCCGATGCAATTAAGCGTGTACTGCCAACGAAATAGAAGTGCTGTCAACATCATGCTTTTTAAATCATACGTGCTTAATACCTAAGTACGTGCGTTAAAACATAAAATGCAACTAATTTCAACTACTGAGTGCGGCTCTTCAGTACGGTACATATATTATGTGATTCTTTGATCCCCTTACTCTAGAGAAGGCCACTTCTGTTTGTTTCGTTTTGTTTGTCTCCATACTCAACAGAAAAGTCATGCTTATCTCCTTCGTAGTGCAGTGAATTGTGTACAACATGCGATTATTAATCCCTCTTTGCTCATTCTATCATTCAGTGCTTGATGCATTAAATCTGCCGCTACAAATATGAGCGGCAGAAAGGTATGCGGAGTACCTAAATATAACAAATAGTCCGCATATTATTCACGGCGTTTCGCCAACACAGTTAGGGAACTATGGTCCCTGCTTTAAGTCGCATGATTTCTACGTCGCAAGTGAGGACGTACATTGCTCTACGGAAGAGCCAAGCTTCCCTTACGGCTTCGGAAAAAAAAAGCATGCCGGAAAGTCAGAAGGTAAGACGTGCCGGCGGCGTAGAGTTGGGTGGTCATTCTGCTCCTGTCTTCCTGGATGTCCCCTGGTCGCAAAACAAGCGCGGCTCGTCGCACAAGGTGCCGGTGCTAAGGCCCTCCTTGTTCTATTATTTAACACCGTCGGGCGACATGCTCTTGGATCCGCGCGATAAATTATTCGGTGGTTTCACCTAAGGCAATGCGAAAATTTCCGTGAGCTTAACTGCCAGGAAGGAGTGAAGGAAGTAAAAAAGAAAAAAATTAAAGTACGTGGCACGAGACGAAAACGCATATAACTTCGTCAGAAGCGTATGCACGCAGAAATGAAGGAAATTTGCGAGTGGTAATGCTGTCACCTTATGATCAGTAAAGAAACCTCGAGTGGGTATAAACACAGACAAGTTTTTTTTTTCTAGATCATTTTGCGACCGAAGCCAACGCAAACCAGGTAGACCTCATATGAATATTTGAGATGAGTAGAGAGGCCTGGTACACTGAATAAAACTTCGGTGAAATTAGGAGCACGTGGGTTGGTTAACTTTCTGATGCATAATATTTTATATGTGGGGTAGTTTTGTAATGACGACTATGATGTAGACATTATCAGTGCATTAAAAATTTACAGTCATGTCAACTGAAGCTAGATGTATCCGACTGTGGGTCGCTGTTCGGAGACGTGTTCTCTTTTCGGTGAGCTGGCTTCCTCAGGTTTCGATAAACCGACGCGCCACCAATATGCTGGTTTTATTCAACTTGTCTCCATTTATCTCTCTCGCTCGCTCAGTCTGAATTACGTTTATATTATACTGATAGCACCCTTGTAACAGGCCACAAACTTCTCTGGAAATATGTATGTCATTGAATGATCTGCTGTTAAGCACACAATTTTTGCTTCTATTTTTCGTAATAACTAACGACCGTACTTACCCAATTTCGCACTTCCGTACATCGGTATATCATTTGCCAGAACCACGGCTTATTTTACTAACCACGTTAACCCAGTAATACGTCGTTAAGCCAAGAGATTTGCAGAACCTATGCATCATGATTGATACAAATGCTCTCAGGTAAAAGGGCATAAATCGAATAACACGTCCCTCGGACGCAATTAGATATTCAAAGAAGGCGCTTGTATTTAAGTACAAACACGCGAACGAATGGTAAAAATACATGCACATGAACTCTCTCTAGACGCAATGGGATTCAATTGTTCTTTTGTGATCGTTTTCATATTGAGCAAAGGCTACGAGTCGGGAGGAGGCAAGTCGAAAAGGCATGGCTACATGACTGGCACGGAACTCTGGCCAAGCCTCCCCCCGTTTTCTCACGCTCTGCAGCTTGCAGCTTCGATTAACTCCTCTCGCGTCACACGCACGCGACCCGACACGTGTCGGCCTTCGTCGAGCTCGCATTTCGCGTTCTCTCACTGTGAGCCTGACTGCCAATTCGTGACGTTCGTGCGACGCAGTTCACTCTCGGTGGCTTCTCCACTCAGGACGCAGCTGTCGCTTAGATGAGTGCGTGTGGTTCCACAGGATGCACATTATATTTGGATTGACGATTGACGCCTTGCACACAATGCACGTCGAATCGGCGTGTGACAGCTGAGTGCCGTTATTGAGTTACAAAAACGTCCCGCATAGTTTCAGTTTACGCCACAGTTACCACCAAATCACAACAACGCAAACTTCAGAGGTGAGCTGAGCCCTAGGCCTGCTGAAACTGAATTTTTTGACTCAACGCACCACCATAGTGCTTCCTTTCAATTGATAGTTGGCGGTTGTGGGTTACCGTTCTCGTCTTCTGCTTCCTTGTCTGCACGCCAATTTTTTTAATCATTCACCCTTTTTAACGATGAGCTAGGGCTCTCTTTTTAAGCGCCTCTTGAACCTGTTAGCACATTTCTTTCACAATGTATCAAATTGGGCTAGATTGAAAATACTCATGACGTCTCTTGTGTTTCGTGTCTTGTTTGCGGCGGCTGTCTTGAGTACTTCCTTCACATTTATTAATTCTCCAAGGCATCTCGTTCATCAACTGATTCTCGAAACTTGTGTGACTTTGCAATGCTTTAAAGCGGGTTGTACACTCGGCAGCTAATAATTATAGAACATGGTCTACGCTGCGAGTGCGTAACGCTTGCAACCTCGTGGGTAACTGTATAGGTAGCCAGAAATACTATATACTGAGACATTTCATAGGAGGCTATGTCCACAGACAACACGAAAATATGTCTTTCCAAAAATTTTGTATCCCGCAACCTTTTGCTGTAGAGAAAAAGAGAAAGAGGCAAAAAAAAAAGCAAGGAGGTTGACCAAATTCTAACAGGCTCGCTACATTAAATGGAAAGGCCCCGCCACGTTGGTCTAGTGGCTAAGGTACTCGGCTGCTTACCTGCAGGTCGCGGGATGAAATCACGGCTGCGGCGGCTGCATTTCCGGTGGAGGCGGAAATGTTGTAGGCCCGTGTGCTCAGATTTGGGTGCACGTTAAAGAACCCCTGGTGGTCAAAATTCCGGAGCCCTCCACTATGACGTCTCTTATAACCATATGGTGGTTTTGGGACGTTTAACCCCACATATCAATCAATCAACATTACACGGAAAGAGGTAAAGTGAGGAAAAAATGAAAAATGAAAAAAAGAGGAAGTGATACACGCGCACACCTGTCAGCGTTCACCACGCACACTTTGACCGTCACAACTGGGAGCAATTTTTTTGTTCGAGTGTGTCAATCCATTAAAGAGGCAACAGAAAGGCCAAACGAATGAACGTTCCCTCAACTCCGTGTCATCTGCAGAGTGAGCAACTATGGGGGGGGGGGGATTTCTTAAGGATGGTTCTCATACAAAACAAACCTCCTACAGACTACAAGCTCACCAGTTGCCACACACTCACTGCATGCTTCTTGTGCACCTATGTAAATAAGTTGTAATGATGTATCTCTATCTTGTTAATATTTCACGATTCAGTGAAAAATATTAGCTCAGAAAATACTTGGAGCACGGATGACCACTGAATTTGTTGTTAATCAGACATTTAGTAAAATTTATCCTGGGAGATCGACTATGAATCAGATTGTCCCTTGATTAAAACTAATTAGCTTGCTGAAATAGCTACTTCAGAAGTGAATGCTTTTACTGTCCACGTTACGTTATGTTTTCTATGTGCCTTATTGTATCCTGAATTTCGTCAAATATGTACAAACTTCAGTGTTCAATTCTAAATAGCAAAAAAAAAACATCATTCTTGCAGTTAAAAAACTTCCGCTCCATCTTTCAGCCCTTCCCCCCCTCCCCTCTATTGAACCCCGTAGTCACCCTAAAAGAGCAGCGTGTGTATTCCCGAAAGTTATAATGTGACAAAAGTGCAATAGCAAGTTTCAAACAGTCTTCATGCTGGACCTATTATTAGCTAAGGCTGTCAAGAATTGGCAAAAATGAAGAGAGATAGCACTATAGCAATAGCACTAGCAAGCAAATAAGAACCTAGAGCATCGTGAATTCAGGCTTGGAATCCGGAGCTCAGAAATGAAAATAAAAAAGGGAAAAAAGGCAAAGTTCTATCAGACTGTACCCAACGATGAGCGTTGACAAATCCCTGTGTACTCGGGTTACAGGAAACACAATACAAACTGCAGGGGATTTCACGGAGGGCGCCCTAAGGGAAATGGGGAGACACAAAGAGCACAGCGTGGCGGGGGAGACAGCGGCATGGGGCGTCGCGCTTGGCCGTTCACGAAAAAGTTTATAGCCACTTGAGAGAGGGAAAACCGACGAGCGGGCAGACGAAGAACAGCCGCCACTCCCTGTGTATTTATTTGCTCTTCCTGAAGCTCCTTTTAAAGTTGCATCAGGTCGAAGCACTTTGTACATCCGTACGGAACAATTTGAGCACGTTTTATTTCCGTCATTAAGAGACCGCGGCAAATATTGGGCTCGCTCAACAGACCCCTCTGCAAGTCAGAGAAAATAGAATCCAAGGCTCACATCCCGCGGCTTCTGTTTATTGCTCCGAGATCCGAATCCATTTCGCGCATTGAAGTTCCTCTTTATCATTAGACTGGAGGTGGGATTCGAGAATTCGGTGGTCGCCTCAACTCAGCGCAAATCTCAATTCAAATGCGCCATTTTTCAGTATGAAACTAAATACATTTTTTACTGCTTGCAACAAAGGCGTTTCAGCACGAGTCTGTCGAGAATGTTTTCCAAGTGAAAATTCGTGCTTTAGAAAAACTCGCTCTGTTACTTTTGACAGTTTATCGAATATCTGGAAGAACAATGCCACAGTCATACAACTCCTGCTCAAGAAGTCGAGCTACTTAGTAAAGTCGCGCATGATTCCTGCTCTGCTGTCACAAAAGTATGAAAATTCTCATCAGCACCGTAGTAGCCTTCATGCCATCTTGACGCATAGCACTCACTCGCGGAAACGCCTGCATTCTGCAATCGGCAATACCACCATCTCATCTGGTTATCCGTTTTCTGATCACAATATTAGTAAAATGTTAAATAAAAAATAATAGGATGTAATAGTTAATTAAAGCTGTGAGTTTTGGCCTGCGGTACGAAGACATTTATCTATTTTTACGTGAAAAGGAAATAAACATAAACAGTAAATTGGCCATACACTAACAGCAACAGCAAATACTATTGATTTCAACAACAAATCGCGTCTTTAGAAAGTTGTCTTCTGCAATGAATAATATAGTTTCATTTTCGTCCGCTCTATTTCTTGCCATCTCGTGACGCCATGCACAAAAGCCTGTTCTGTTCTCGTGCTGCATTCACAACGTTCAGCGGCACAAAGAGAAAGTGCCAGGAACGGTTGTTTTTTTCATTGTTGTCATTTCTGACCGCGCTTCCCGCTCATCATTTAATTTTCTCTTTCACTCATACTGCCCATTCTTGAGATATGAGTCGAGGGCTCCACCCCCGCGATCTTTCTGTTCCCGCCTCTCTTCTTGCTCGGCAGGCGACCCCCGAAAGTCCCACCCCGCGATCCAGCCATCGCGTCGGATTAATCAACGTTCGTTCGCCATCGCCACCACATCCGCTCTGAGTCACTGCTCTTCCCCGGAGATTCGTTGGCGACCCGCGGGGAGATTTCTTTCGAGTGTGCCGCCTGCAACGTCGCTCACTTTTAGAAGCCGAGTCGAGGAGGGGGGGTTGCGCGAACACGCGGCGACATCAATGGTTTCCGCCGCACGTTCATCCGCTCAAAAGTTGCATCCGACATTACGAACAAGTGCACGAATGAAGGCTTCTTTGTGGTCCTCTGTGCTTCCGTGTTTGCGGACCGCCTCTCCTCTCCATTCACCCCTGCGCTTTCTTTTTCTCTTCTCTCGTTTTCTTTTCGTTCGCTTACGCCATCCTTCACAGTCCAAAGGTCGGTCATCTTTTGTCGCTTTCCGAACGCTATTGGATGAGACTTGGAATCTATGCTATCTATAATGATGGTTTCAAGAATGTGATAATAACTGTAACCACTCTACTCCAAAAAACTTCTGCTCACGTCATTCATCAGTATCTAAACGCCGAAGTGCAAAGTGCGTCTTCACTGTAAAAAAAGCAAAAGAAGACTTTTTTATGTTTTTCGATAAGAAAAAAAAAACCGCTCAAAATTCAACGACACCTTTCATTTAGTTGTTTATAGAGCTTAGAAAAATACTTATTTTAAGTATTAAATGAGATACAGGGGGAAAGTTGTTGAAAATCTGCTGGCTGCTCACCAAGGCTCTTCATCCGCGCCAATGTTATAGGAGAATGCGTTTGTGGGCAAAATAGGATGTTACTCGTGGCATATCTTTCTAAAAAGTGAAACCGTATAGCGACTACACTAACTTTATGATACTAAACATGCATAAAACTGAGACCACAACTACGTATACCCTCCGCTTGAGGTATTCTACGTCGAAGTAGTCTTTCAACACCGCACTCATGTTCTTCGGAACTGTTACAGCGTACACATTTTGAGGTAGAGAGTGTACGTGCGCCGCTGAAATTCTTGCAATCTCTAGGCCTGCAAACATACCTCGAGATCGGATTCTGTGCTTCAGTATTCGCGTCATTTATGCTTTTCTCCTTCCATTTCACTTAGTCTTTACCATTAAACAACGCAGGATAGCAAATCGGAACTCAATATGTTGCGCTATCTTCATGTGCAACCTTAATACGCTCAAGGCCACATTAAATTGACCACAGTGTCCAGTAATACAGATATTACTACTCCGGAACTATACAATAGGCAAGAATACGCATAGAAGTTCTGCAGAAAGATCATTAAGTTAGCACCAGCAGTGACAATGCCTTCGCCACCAACTGTTAGTTAGTGGACTGTTGACAGACCAATAGTCATATGCTGTGTATAATTAAGTTTAACAACTTAGACATCATCAAGAAAGTTTGTAGGACTTAATAATTAAACCCACGATCATTATCAGACTTCGCTACAATCAGAACGCAGCAGCGGCTTTTGGGAGTCGAACAAGTGACCTTAGCAGTGAATCACTGTATCTACTGAGCTACCACAGGGCTACATCGGGATTTCGTTACCTTGAAAGTTACAGTTGTCTATTGGTGAACGAACGAGCTGCTTTGGGCAAATTACTGGCATTAGCAGTCATAATCTGTAGGTTGATAACACCAGACCTTGTTAATAAGGTACAGTGGTCTTAATAGACAAGCGTCTATACACACTTCCTTCAGGCTACATAAATGAAGAAGACAAGGCGTCCTTAAATATGTAACTAGGCATATTCGCGAGGCCAGTAGCAATCATCCTACGTAAATGCGACAGCTTTATCCTTCTAAGCAATTACAGCACCAAAGCTAGATGATGGTAGGAAACAATCGTTGTTTCACATAGTTAGCAGAGGACGTCAAGCACTGTCTCCAAAACAGAACTCCTTCAAATCATGACAGTTCATGCGCTATTTTCAAGCGAAGTACAATTACCTCTGATACTTCCAATGAGTTGTGCACATAAAGCACGCAGTAAAAACTCTATTCCAACAACATAAGTCAGAATAAAAGGTAACAACAGATACCGGTACAACGGCTCTCTGACAGCGGTTACCGCCCTGCATTACATTGTGTAGAAAAAGTGGGACAACAACAAAGCTACTATACACGAATGATCCATTAGGGGAGGCACGTGCTGCGTCTGATGCCCGACTCCTTCTCCCGGCATCGTGCACTCACTGTTATTCCCGCTTAGTCTTGTACTGTCAGTGACTAGTACCGGATTGGTGGGGGTGGTGAGCGAGGGGTGATATCGTGCTCTGGTATTGCGCAACGAAATTACAGGTTGCCTTGGCTGATGTCATCCCCGGCCCTACCGGTGCTTAATTTCTTCCGCCTAACACTTCGACGGCGTCGGGAAGGGTTGCTCCATCACCTCTAGCCCGCTGTACCATCCAGGCGTTTAGTGCGTAACGATCCTCTTCGTAAGTTGCGAAAGTCTTGCGGGATGCACGTCTAGGTGTACGTTCTCGGATGTAAATCTTTTGTTTTTGCCTTTTAAAAGAAGTGCTTTCTAACCAGAAATTTGCCTAACCTTTAACTGATCACGTACCAACCGTGTGAGAACGCTGGGCCCGTTTCCTAAGCTTTCACGAAGCTTAATTTTTTTGTCTCTCACGCTACAAAACATCGTCAAATGATCTAATGCGCACCGAATCGTTCGCCCGCTGTATGACTTCCTTCAGCATACCGCACGTTAACTGGAAGTCAGTGAAAAATGAAACGGAGCATCAACACTGATTCATCCTGCTTTCATAAAATATTTGACCAGTTATGCATACAAGTTTTTTTTCTTCACAACACACCACCGTTTGTTCCTTAATTTCGTCAGTCACGGAGATCCTTGGGAATATGTCTAGATGCGATAGACTATCATTGTCTCTGGAGGGCAGCTACGCTGAACTAAGCTACACCAAGAACTCACAGCTGCGCGCTGCCTTGTACGTTTGGTGAATTTATTCGTAAAATGACCTCTACTGAAATGCTTATCAAGCATAACCCTGTCATGACTGCACAAAGGCAGATATTATGGTAACAATAGATGTACGGGCTGTATTCCGCAATGTTTTTTTTTACCACACTGCCACGATGCACAAAACGTTGGCCATGTTAAGCATCTATAAGCGCCGAAAACTGAGTGTGAACTAAAGCCTCGCGGCACGATCCACCTAGCGATAAAAATAAAGAGGAACGTCACAAGCAAGAATACATTTAGGCAGATCAGGGGTTGGTTCGTGGGTTCGTACGTGTAGTGATGTACTTATTCCAATCTAAAAAGTATGCCTCTCTTGCAGTCATTCAAACTTTATAACATTGAAAGCTCGCACTATACACCCAGCGCTAGGCTTAGCTACAGACATGTACGTGCGTAACTCAAACACTTGCCTGAAAGAACACACACACACACAAATAAAAAAGTTAGGCACCCCCAGAAAAAAGATTGCAGGGCTCCAGAGGCATTAAGAAAATAATAATGCACAGAGCGACAAGAGACGATGCGCGAATGGGCGCCGCACAAACGGGGAACGATGGATCGAAAATTTCTCGCCTGCTTTATGAAAGTCGCGCGCACATGCCGTAGCAAAAGCTGGATGAATAGAAAGAGCAACGCACACACACAAAAAAACGTGGAGGGATGTTGTGGGGAGGTAGGAGAGGGGTGCGATGCGGGGAAAACAGTGGAGCCATCTGGTGATCTCGGGGTGGACGATATCACACAACCCCCTCAAAGAGAAACCGACTGCGGAAGGAGATCCCACAGGCTCCTGACACGGAGGATTAAGAGCCGAAATGGAGCGGGACAACCAGTGTTGCCAGTCTCGAAACTTATTATGTTACTGTCCACCCGCTTGGCTTATTTACTAGAGTAAGGTAGTTTCATGACTGAACTTATCGCTTTATTTTTTGAAGCAGCTTTTTTTACGTGTTCCCCACGATGATCCTACCACCACCACATTCGTGTTTCACTTTTTTTTGCTAGCCCATTCTGAAGAAGGCACTGCGCTACACTTAACATGTTTACACTGCATATACACTGTCCTAGATTGTGGCAGACCTAAGTGTCAAAGCAAACAAGAATCAGAGCTTCCTTGTGGCCATTTAGCGCTGCATGTGCATTCCAGCGCGCTCTAGAAAATCGATTTACCTGTGATAACATAGCATTGTCGTATTTTTTTGCAAGGCACCGAACAAATAATGCCTTCACAAGACGCAATGCAGTTTTTTTTTTTCGAGCAAGGCTGTATTCGAGCTTTCCTACATCAGTGATGCAGGAAAAGAAACGCAGAAACTTCATAAAGCCCGTCGAACATAACCATGGATTGAAGGTGACCATTTTCTAGGAATATTGTGAACTAACGTTAAATTTTTAGCGATATGGAATGACGTGTGTTGGTCTAACAGACAGGTGCTGGGACGCCGCATAAAAGAATATAGGCTCTGTACAACGTAAGTTATCGCACCACATAGCTTCAAATCGGACAGATTTCAGCAGGTCGGCAGGAGGTGACTTCAAACCAGAACGTTTCGCAACCCGGTAGAGCCAAATGGCATCTACCCTCAGCACACCCAGATAACTCGCGTAAACTATCTAAAATGAATCACGTCACCCTAAAACACATTTTATAGAATTGCGCACAAATACAGGACGAGAATTCGGCCTGCTCAGAAAAGCTTGGGGTGTGATGGAAAACCGCGCCGATCAATTGGGACCGGCAAAACCAAATATGGGCCGTCCAGGGAGCACGGAAGACAGCTGCAAAACCATGTCTCTCCACCACCCCTGGCGTGGCCTACATATGCCCAAGCCAGGGGCGTAAACAGGGGGCGACACAACAGACCCGTGCTCCCCCCTTTCCAGAAATTTGATTTCGCCATGGTATACAAAGCAAAAAAATGATCATTGTAAGAGGGTACCCTCCCTGAAATAAAAAAGGTGCCCTCCCCCCGAAAACAATTTTTGACTACGCCCCTAGCCCCGGTGTCAATCCACTGGTTTAATTAGGCTGTTCACTCACTCACTCACTCACTCACTCACTCACTCACTCACTCACTCAATCACTCACTCACTCACTCACTCACTCATTCATTCATTCATTCATTCATTCATTCATTCATTCATTCATTCCCTCACTCACTTAGGTTTGTGTCGCTGAGACAGCAGCAGTGTATCATAGCTGGAAAATTTTAGCGTTTTGTGCAAATTTGTTTGCCACCTCACCTCAAATATTTTGAAAGCTTTAAAAATAGAAATACTAAAAGACGTTATCCGCACCCATCTACTGTTCTATAGGAGAAAATGGGAACATCCTCTCAAAATGTGGCTTGAAAACGTACTAATTAGTTGTGCTTTTTGCAAGGACGTTTGTCCTTATGTGTATCTTCAGGCAATCACTTCTCAGTCAGCATTTATTACTTAAAAATATTCATAGGGCAGTACTCAGGTAAGATACTTCTCGGTTGGTCCAACAACCTATTAATGTATCATATCGGGATGGCTCACTGCTCTCCCATAGTAGAGAACATCGTACTCTAAATCGTTAACAACTCTTTCTACACACACAGTACTCAGTACTCTAAATCATTGACTATTTATTCTAATCAATTTGTGGTAATTCAGATCACCGCAAATTCACCTCGTTTGATTTTCTGGCGCAGTTTACAGTCTTTCCTTGCATCACTTCTCCTAAACCCTGAACCGAGGCACCCCGGTGAATCTGAGGCATGATAAAACAGTCATCGCAACGGTAACCAGTCAGGGCATTATTGAAATGCTTCAAGGGTAGTTTCCTATTACAGAAACTGTATTTGTGCCATTCTTCTCTTCATTTCATTATACTCAAGTCTACCTTTTTATCTAAGATTTTTTTTCCATGTTCCCTTCTGCTTTTTTTAATGAAGTGGGGTAGAAAACCAACAGCTTCTATTCCAATCAACCTCGCTTTGAAACCCATAATAGGTAATTATCACTAATTCGCATTCACTGTTCTTACGATGTGGAAGTGAATTCTGTGTGCTTTTTAGCACCGCTTAATAGAAACTGGCGTTTTCTATTCAGAAACTACGTAACGAACCAGTATTAAACACCAGTGTAGTTCAGAATGATCAAATACCTTTCTACTCATAAAGGGGCATATTACATTTGTTAAGCACTTCGAGAAAGCTTCCGCTCTGACACGAACGGGCAAGATGCGTGGGTGCATGCACTCAGCAGCCATGCAGATGAAGTTCACTTTTGCATAACGCCTCGTGCCGCGTCATGAGCGATTAGCGTGTGTCGCGAGCCCAGACCAGCGTTGCGCCGCGCAGTGACAGCTAAAATAGCACAAACCACACGTCGGCGGGGGCTCGGCAAGTCCCCTTCGCCGATGGGTGACAGCTGCGCCACAATCGCGGTCACGATCACGACGCAGTTTGCCTGCACTTGCAAATGGATCGCTCGCGTGAGCTTGCCCACGCATTTCCCGTGCACTCCAGGGATGCAGTTTGCCCTCTGCTGTCGGGTTATTACTGTGTAGTAACAGAAAGACGGCGAGAGAAGAATGGCGCGAGAGTTTAAAATTGCACGTCAGAACCGCTGTAGTTATTATGTGCTCTGAACTATAGCAGTGCGATCCGGCAGGCGCTTACTTTTTTCATGCTCTAGTAAATAAAAAGTGAGGAGGTTATGCTTGAAGAATAATGAACAAACAGTGTACATACATTTTAAGCCACGCGGCAGGAAAAACCTCTCTTATGGCATTTACTGCTACACCTGTTCCAAGTAGGTTCCGTTGAATTTGAATGCCTTCATTTCAGTCCAGCAAAGCTCCAGTTACTGTATACTGTCATCTGCTCACACATTCACATCCCTGCCACTGTGTACACTCCATCATCGTATTACGCCGCAACACATTCTCCTTCATGTTATGTATTATCCGCATTTGCTTAAAGCATACCTGTGACGCAGCGTGTGAAATATCTGCAAGCTTTTTATTGTCTGAGGATAATTCATTGTCCTCGTATCTTCCGTCAATAATAAATTCTCCACTGATTCGAAAAACAGAACTCTAAAATACCAGATGTAGAGTGCAAATCATGGAATATTGCAAAATGAGAGGTTTTTGCAAGTTTTACTATGCTACTCCAAAAGCCCCTGAATGGGGAAGACATGGGAGCAAAAAAAATCTGAATATTTGGAGAAATTAGGACAACCAAATGATGTGCACACACACAAATCATAGTTAACCGCTCAACAAAGGGTGGTCCCGTTGCCACGATACCATAAAAATTAAGTACACAGTATTTAATTTTTTTTTCGGTGAGCTCTCCGTCATCCGTCCAGCTTAAAGTCGGACGACATCTTCATATTGCGTTACTAGAAACAGGAAGTTCTAACCAGAAGGCATGATACGGAGCTCTCATCTGCCGCCTCAGCGTTGACGATATCGGCCGCTACGGATACGAAGAAAACAAAATGCTCACTGAACACATAGATGTGCTGAAGTGTCTCCCTTTTGAACGCTTTTTTTTTGGCAAACGCTTCCAAGCTGCGTCCATAATCACTCCATAAGTGTTGTATGTACGTCTGAACCTAGAACTGACACTCGCTCAGTGGAATTCACTGGCCTTCGTAAATTGGACCCACACCTACAGCTCCGTCTTCCATCAGGAATAACCAGAGCTGAGAAGACACTTTTGTGCCGTCTGTGGATTGGGGTGGCCTTTACGAATGCTTATTCGTTCGAATCGAAATGGCCAGCAGACCGACATGCGACAACTGTGGCTGGGTGGAGACATTCTCCCATTTTTTCTGCGAGTGTCCTTGCTTCAGTGCGCCAAGAAAAGAACTGCCGAAAGTTTTAGATAGACTATACAATCGCCAATTGTCGGAAGAAAGGATGTTAGGACACTGGCCGAGACAGTCCTTGGCATGCAAGGCATTGAAAGAATTGTTACGCTTCTTGCGGGCAAGTGGTCTTAGAGACAGGCTGTAAGCAGCGTCGTGAATCGTACTGTCGTCCTTCTCCTTTTTTTTCTCTTCTTCAGCGTCTATTTTCTCTCATCTTTTATTCCCCTCCCCCCTCCCCCTGCACAGGGTATATTCAGCCAGTCTGAGAACAGGCTAACCTCCCTTTCCTTACTCTTTCAATCCTTCTCCTGAACCCACCTACCCCATCAAACAAAGATATACGCATTGGCGGGCCCAATTGTGCTGCGTGTACTCACTAGGCTGTGTGTTTTGGCGCTACTATGGGATCTCGAAGACTGCACTGCCTGGCACCCGTTAGGATACGTTGAGTGCGATGGTCAAAAGCGCTGCACAAGCCACACATGATGGTGGTACGAGTACGAATCTTCACAAAACGACAGCTGGCCCCAGTAAAATGTTGTCGTTCGACATAAACCATGCAGTTATCGAAGAAATAGCAAAAGGCTAAGCGAATTCAACGGGGAGTAGGCACATACCAGTGAGTTCTAAAACACTCGTGACAAACAAATAAGGGAGGTTCCCGAACTTCATCAGGGCCTTGCCAATAGCATATAGTTTAGGTAGTCTCTGCACATGTTCTTAGATTGCAGCCTCTGTTCCGTTTTCATTTTTGTTGCTGACGTATAACCACAACTATGCCAATAATGTTGGCTTAATTACATAATTTTAAATGTTCCCGAAGCGTTCTGAAGCATCGAGCCACCACGGCGTGAAACCTAACATCTTTATTCACCTGTGAAGCATCCTGTTTACTGAACCAGCAAGAAAGTCAGTCTTTCAAACAAGAGTGCATCTTTATTGTTGTTGTTACTGTCATCGCATGTACGACCCAGAGGACTCACTGTAATGAACATCAGAGCAGTAGGAGTAGGCTTTATAACTTCTTTTGTCCGTAACTCAAAATGCACCAAATAATGGCAACAACGTACTTAGGTTCCTGGTTGAGTACCGAATAAAGCCTCACATAAATTACTCATTTTATATGTTTCGGACTGCCCAATAGAGTGCACATTCTTTCTTTAAGTTGCATCGGCCATTTTAGCTCATTCGACCAAACATTCATTCTCGCAGACCACTCGATCGCGATCGCATTGGCAACGCTTCGCAAACCAGGAAGCAGTTCTTCCGGCGGCCCGTCACGCCAGCGTCACCAAATAGAAGCCATCGCCCAACAATGCCGGTCAACAGCGGCACCGAAGGGACCTCCGAGGCTCAGACGGAAGCAGCCTTCCTTTCGAGCGCGTCGGCTTCCTTTGTTTTCAGACCTGCTGTGACCCCTCCCCGAACAACTGCAGGAGCACACAACACATTTAAGACCTCGCGACAAGCGGGTGAGCGAATCGAACAAAAGGGAGAACACTGCAAGCAAAGAAGGTTCAAGGGAGTAGTGAGCGGGGCGTTGTAGACTCGGCAAAGCGATGGAGAGAAAAGAGAGGGATATCGAAGAAGTAGTCATTTCCTCCTCCTTCTCTCAATCTCGCTCTCCTACGCGGTCCCAAACCGCAGCAGGCAACTGCGCCGCGCCGAGCCTGTTTCTCATTAACGGGTGGCGCCCGTTCAACAAAGGTTCTCGAGCAATACTCGCTTCCAATCTGAGAACGAAAGCTGGGGTCCGCTCAGAATAGGGAGAAGCATACGGGGGATCATAGGGAGGCCCACACACTGGACTCTCGTGGGCAACGCAGGAATCGATGGACGAGCGGGAGGGCAAGGCAAAGCCCGGACGGCGACGCACGGCCATCCAAGAAGGCGGATCGACGCCAATAGGACGTTGGATGAACACTGAGACAACTAATGGCCGATGGTAATGGCCTCCTCATACCAGAACGATAGGGCCCTCGTGTTACCCTTGGAGTGAAACTGGATTGGGCAGAGCCGTGGGCTTGCAGGGGTCATTTCCCAAATCGCTGTCTTAAGGGCCTCCCTCTCACTCCATCCGTATCGCTAGCAGCTTAGATTATTATTCCTGGTTTTCCGCTTTTTTTTTTTCCCCCGCTACGTTTACATTACGAAGGCCAACCTTACGCTTTCTCAGCCTTGCTTGAAAGCCTGTCCTGCGAAGTAAGATGCAGACGCCGGCGTAGAGCACAGATAGCTCATTTCCCACACCAGCAAGTCTAACGAAACTACGCCTTAAGTAATTTTTTTTTGTCCTCATGGTGGGTTTTGGGCATTGCAATGAAATATCCAATTTGTTAATGCTGACAGCCCTTCTCGACAAGTGATATGTATCGCATAATCTAGAAGCTGTAGGTTAGTTATCCTAAGCAGACTATAAAGCCTCAGTACGGCACACCAATTCGTATACAAGCCTGGCCAAACAAGCAAGCATTCAGCGCACTCACAGAAGCCCTGGTTACGTTAGATGCATCTAACGAAGCAGCCTGCCATTACTGAAATTCAGTAAAGCAAACAAACAGTACATACTGTGATTTCGTCTAGAACACTAGTTGGTTTGGTTAAGCAGAACAGACGATTCCTCCGAGTGCAATTATGCGGAAACCAAAACAGGGGACTAAACGTGGTTAAAGCTCTGTTTATACAGTGCTGTGGAGTGCCAAGACCTTCCAAAAAAGCTTTTCACATCACTGACACGAAAGCCGTTTGCTATCCTAGTTCTCTTTCTTTGTCTCATTATTTGCATCTGACCTCTGATTCCGTTTATTGTGCTTATGACCGAGTTATTGTATTTTTCTCTCTCATATTATGTACTTCTGAGTGTCCTTGGACACCACCCAAAAAAGGCGTTGAAAACAGGCGCAAAAGTCACCAAAAGTAACAAATGTGGAATGAGAAGCCCAGTTTTACTGCAAAAACAAATTTTTTAGGGTTTGCGGGAAATTACCCACGCTGCGTCAAAGTCAACAAAGCAACTGCTTCTAAAAGGGTGATACATTATCGTCACTCATACTTGAAAACGTAAAAATTACTCTCTAATGAAGACCACCACACAACGATGCAGTACGTTTAGTTAAACAGCACTATGTCTTTTATAATAACTGATAAAAGTTGAAATGGGTGTACGCTATGCCAGATATTTATATACAACTGCGCAAGCGGAATAGGCGGGTCGCGTATCTCAGCTGTAGCTATGCAGTTGAAAATAAAACAAGGAAAGCACAAGTTAAAAAGCTGCACAGACTACTTTGTTATTATATGTTGTGTTATACAATTAGCATTTGTTGAAGCACTTTGTAGCACAAGTGCACATGGCTGTAGCATCTGAAGTGTTGTCCGGCTCACCAGATCGAAGCCATTTGCCACTATAAGGCATACAATTAAAAAGCTTTGAATATATTTGTCAACGTGTATTTTAGAACAGCCCTAGAAGGTCTGTTGTCGGAACATTATTCCTAAAGCCACCCAAGAATCAGCTGTTATTACATAATTCCGCAATAACGCTGACAATAACGCTGTCTTTAGACCCCTTTCTTTTTCTCACTTATAGTTTACCATCGCGAAGTGTGAAAAGCAGCCACTGTGCAACGCAAGTATCGCTAATTGATGAAAGAACGTATCTTCGGTTAGCTGCATGCCTACAACACAATGATCAAGTCACAGTAAAAACAGTAAAGAAACAGGAAATCGCTTATGCACTCGTTGTCACTTTAGATGCTATATAGTCAACAATATTTCCATATAACTTAGACAATCGCATAGACAAGTGGAGGTGCTAGTAATTCTGAGGTTATTTGCCACGCAGTTTACAGGCGTGGCCTCCTACGTCATTTAAGAGAGTCGGAAGACGCAATCCCCCCGCCGCAAGAGTGCACCTAAATGTACTTATGGCATTCCTCTGCGTAACCAAAGCGACGGTAGAGAACTTGGCTCTCCGAAGAAAAGCTCTTTCACGTTGTTTTGATGCCTGATGCTTTTTTAATCTAAAACAAGGTTTCTTTCCACGATGCTGTCGAGATCTCATTTTAGGCTCGCCTATCTGCATAAGTAGATACTTCGACTTGAACAGGCCTCGCAAACAACAGCCTAACCTCGAAAATAAGCGAATATTTTCCTCACCCGATCCTTCACATCACTCTAATCCGGACCATTACTGAGCCTCTTATGCAATATTGCTCAGCTGGTCTAAACAAGTTTGAAACTTGAAACACTGCCCCTCTTCAAACACCAACACACCGTTACTGCAATCGCGTTATCCAAGCGCGGTCGGCGGAACAAGCAATTTCGCCTGCGCGCCCTAAAGCTGTACGCCGTCAAACTCGAATTATATCGCGCAGCACCGCAGCACGGTCCAAAACAAAAACAAACCGGACCACCATGTCTTGAATGAGCGATGAACTATGTAAAGGCAGCTTACCATTCATCTTTCTAGATCGATAACTTCGTACCTCACACCCGCCTTCTTCCTCCTTTCTTTCCATTTCCTTCCGTCTTTCCTTCTTTTTATTTCTTTTTTTTCTCCTGCAAGCCACGTAAAAAGAAAGTAATGAAGAATTGACAAGCACTTCACAAACCGCTAAGGCTTCGACGTTACAATAGCAGGATACATTTCTCCACGTCAAGATTCCCTTGGAAAGGGAAACATTTTTAAATACCAAGTCACGATCAGTCGTCTGCGTAGCGCTGGGCGTTAGTTGCCACCGCAGACAAGAGCTGTTACCTCCTCGCTTGCCGACCCAAACATGAAAAGAACCAAAATAAAACACGGCTTCGCACAAAAAAAATTGAAAGTAGAGTTGGTGAAGAGAGGATGCGTAGGGGGCGAACTGTCCTTTTTTTCTGTATAATTTGTTAAAAATCCTAAATCTCCAAAGACACTGCGCGCAGAGGTTGAGACAGTGGTTCCGCAGATACATGGGAAGTGCGGGGAGAGAGGGATAAGAAAGAGACGGACAGAGTGTGTAGAGATCTTTTTGTCTCTTTCTTTTCTTTCTTTTTTTCGGAGAAGCGCAGGACACTTTGCGGTCAGGCTGTGTCTTCTTAGCCGTCAGCAACGAAAGGAAGAAGCAGATATGCGTGTTCTCTCTTCTTTCTCCTCCCTCTCCTTCTGCCCGCACATAGACAGAGCTCGAGGAGCCCAAGTTTCTGTTTCGGATTCCGGCGGCGTTTTCTCCAAGTCATATTCGATGCTGAAGCGGTGCAACCTGCCCCCTACGCGCCGAAGGGCGTCAACAAGACCTCCTGGGCCGCAACGAACAGCGAGGTCGAAGTGAAAGTTCGGTTTTCTCAACTTCCCCTGCTCCGTTCCTCCTCCGGAGCCCGCATTTTTGATGGGCGCCGCGGTTATACAGCCAGCAGAACAGTGAACGTTAGCCACTCGCCCCTCTTTATCTTTCGGGATTTTTTCCTTCATTTTCTTTCTGTTTTGTTCGTTAGACATCGACGCGCAAGAGTCGGCCGATTGCGCCCTCCCACGCCTCCTAAGGAATATTGAAGAGGTGCGTCGCTCAAGCTACACGCCGTTGCGAACGGCTTTGATCTACGCCGCTGCGCTCGACACCTCAACTTTACCATTGGGAGTCGCCCTCGTCTGTGTACGAGCCCAGAGCTTGGATCCCGGCCTCTTTGCTTTGACCATGTAGTGCCCTTTTCGAAACCGAATGCCAGTCCCTTTGCGGCTCGCCGGAAGCTTGTGCTTTCGCGCTAAGAGTTTCCGATGAGCCACGCAGAACAGCTTTCCCAGTCCTTTGCATATCTGATGTTTTTTGTTTTGGTTTTGTTTTTTGTGGTGAACAAGCAGTGCAGAGGTTCGGACACGCCTTCGTCAGCTTTGCTTGTCAACTTCATTCTTCGGAGAGTGTAGTTCAAGACTGTAGCGAGCCAGCGGCGAATAGACCTTTTTACCCACGGCGTTCTGGGCGCCGCCACAGTCCTCTCTGGGCTGTTGTTAGCGCGCGTGACCCTCCAAGAAATACACTGCCGAGGCTGTGACAGTAGGCTTTCGTACTACTCGTGCAAGAGCCCAGAAAGGAGGAAATCCCCCTCTCCCTAAAAAAGGTCCACTACAACAGCTGCAGAATACTTGTAATGTATGCACATCGGCTCTCGCTTATACGAGTAGATGCCTCTGTGAGTACGATGAGTCTCACTGACAATGTTAGTAATGAAATCAGTAACTTAGTCATTAGCAATACCAGCAATAATTAGCAGCATTATTAATTACCATATGAAAACAGTCATGTGAATTGAAACTAACTGAATTTATTTGCGATTTCATAAAAAGAATGACTAGGCAATTAAGCCTGCAAAAACCTGCCTGATGTGAACCTGGCAACCTCATACACGGGGAAGCTTCGAAAGAGGGAAATATAACTAAATCAAGCACTATATTGCACACTAGAAGTCATGGTTCAAACAATTAGAAACAATTAGAATTTCGACGCAGGGAAATCAGTGCGATAGCGAGAAATTGGAATGTCACGCGAAGAATGACATGCACCTCGGTACTTGCAGCGTGCCGCTGAAGCACAAGGAAGCGTGATTGAAATGAACACAAACGTATACACAGCACACACACTCGAACTAATAACGGCCGGGCTAGAGGTGCTGCACGCGCGCTGAGACCGCGCTAGCCGCTCTTCTAGCCCAGCCGTGGGGGAACCGGACACTCTTGTTTGATTTTTTTTTTGTTAACTGCGGCGCGTGAAGAGAACCCTCTGCGTCGTCTGCCACGTAGTGGCGTTTGACGCAAAGTGGGCCCAGCGTTTCTTCTTTTCAGAGGCGAAGTCCCTCACACCGTGGGTCGTATGTCCCCTGTCGTCGTAGTAGCCAGTTGCATTGCATTGCATGTCAATAAAAACGGTGGCACAGCATATCCACGGAGTGAATGATGATTAGGGAGGCGAAGCGTCCATCAGTCCGTCCGTGTGTCCACGCGTTCATCCGTCCGTCCGTTCGTCCGTGCGTTCATTCGTCCATCCATCCATTTACCCACTCCGCCTCACTCGTCACTATTCACCTCGTGGATATGCTGTGATTTTTTTACCCAGATTGCGAGTTAGTGCAGCACAAAGCCACTAACTCAAGCACGTCTCAAGGGCAGTTTTTACAATGTAAGAAAACATTTGCGTAACAATTAAAGAACACGCTCAAGCTACTCCGAGTTCTGCATGCCACCAGTGGTGTGAATAGGTCGTCACTTTTATGCCGGCCAATAAGTGTAGCGAACCTTACACATGTGAGCTGAGGCACATCTGTATATTTACATAATGCTTCAACACTTCAATAAAGAAAACAAAAGCATGACGAGTGGTAGTGTTGTCTAGGATTAGGGGGGGGGGGGTGCCGCAGAGCGAGAGGTCACTGGTTCGAATACCCGGCTGGCTGGTTCGATTTTATTATTGTTATTTGATTTAAATGCGAAGGCTGTCGAAGTGGGGGCACATAAGCGTTTTTATCTACGTATCTCTCTATATACACATCTATCTGGCCGGGTACATATGGGTGCTTTCGAGATTGATGATTGATTTGTGGTGTTTAACGTCCCAAAACCACTCTAAGATTATTAGAAACGCCGTAGTGGAGGGCTTCGAAAATTTCGACCACCTGGGGTTGTTTATGTGCTGCTTTTGTGATAGCCTCCTTAACTTGGGGAAGACAAAAATTAGTATGGAGAGTAAGCGATATTGACGGATATGTATGGCGAGTTATGACATGAATATTGCGAAATACCGTCACGTGCGTCGTCGAAATTTTCCCTCCAGACCCGTTTCATGCATGCCATGCAACACGGCCTACGGTGTGCGGGTATGCAACACAGATGATTGACACTTTATATTTACCCAGTACCAGCGAGAACAAATGCTGGTAATTTAAATGTGCCAGTGTAAGGAAAACTCGCAAGGCCGGCGTTGACCCAACGAACGCCAAGCACAGATATTACTGACCCAGTAGGAATCAATCTCAAGCATTCTGCACCGCAATCAAGTATTCTATCACAGAGTAAGGTCAGCTATCAAAAATGCCTTGGCAAGAGACCCTATATGCAGGCGTAATGTTGGTGAAACGCCATTTGTGGTTGCAGCACTGGCTATCTAGTTTCATGAGCATTACGTATGAAGTTGGTTACAGCGCAACACTTGACAAGGACACAAAGCAAAACGAGCTTCGCCTTTCACATCGTGTTAGCGTGACGACTCGTTGATAGAGTAGTGCCGCGTTCACATGCATCAACGGAGTTTCTCCGCCACCTACCACTTCGAGTGCGATATCGCCGGCTAATAAAACTGCTCCCATACGGAAAGAAATGAAAACAAAAGAAAGGGGGAGGTCAGAGATTTTAACAAGTTTGGCATAGGCGGCACGGAAATGCAATGACGTTAATGTGCTAATGTCAAGTGATCAGTAATTCAATGCAGAGATAGATAGATAGATCGAGAGAGAGAGAGAGAGAGAGAGAGAGACGCCAGTGGTTGGTGGAGCATCTTCCCGCGTTCATGGTTCAAGCTATGAGCTCTGCCACTCCCGCTCCTGAAGCGCTGTGTGGTAGAAGCATAAGTACAGGCGTAGGTTATTCTGTTACTGGGTGGGTTCGTCTTGGCATTTGTCTCGTAAGACGACGGTGTTTTGCATCAGTGAACATCAAGTACCAGTGTTCCTCATGTGCTGGTTGATGTCACCTTTGAGCGAGATTCAGCCTATCCCTTCGTCTTGCATTAATAAATGTTTTTCTTTCCCTCTCTGAACGTATGCATTGTACAGGTGTGTTAATCACTTCAGCTGCCACAAGGGTTAAGCCAAGATTGGTTGTCGGGATGGAGATGCACCACTAGGCGTCAACATGGGGAATTCACAACCAGCGTTGCTTTAGTTGACTAATACCAATAGCCATTGCATAAGCTCTCATCAATCAATGTACAACAAACAATCAACTATATGCTGAGAAGGCACAGTTCACTTTCGTGCTGTATCAATTCTTATGACCATGGCATCCACCATGTTCTTTTAGTTTTAGGGGCGAAGCTCCTTAAGGTGTGGGCCTGTACATCCTCCGATGTATATAGTAGTAGTAGGTAGCCACTGGTGGCACATACCCGCTCTAGAGCGGGTATGTGCCACAGAAGGTGTGAGATGGGAGATGACGGTACTTCGAGTGTTCACTAGATGGTCGCATTGACGCACGGATGGACGCACGAACTCACAGACAGACGGTTGGACGGACTCAGAGACGAACACATGGACAGACGGACGGAAGCAAGAACGAATGGACGGACGGATGGTTGCGCGGACGGACGGAAGCAAGAACGAATGGATGGATGGAAGCACGGAAGGGCTGACGGACGCTTCACCCCACTAATCATCATTTACTCCGTGAATATGCTGTGATTTTTTACGTGTAGTAATAAATGACGGTACTTAGCGCCTCAAAAATGAACAAACCCCAGTACTTATATGGCTTTCAATGGGTCCCTCTGAATTGGTTATTACGTGATTGTTTTCGTATCGTCACCTCTGCGATTAGTTCTAGTAGCACGCAGCCGGACCCTTTCATGGAGGCCCCATTTACAACAACGAAACCCAAACGCGAGAGGCATAGTTTTGCGCATTTTGTTTACCGGACTTCTCGTACAGATTCCACAGAGTTTCACCAGATATATGAGATAGAGTGTAGGTACACTTTCGAAAAGACAACATAGGTCGAAATTAACACCACATAATCAAATGTGACTGAGTGATCAAAAAAGTTACGTTGGTGCTTTCGCGCGTCTTGGTTGATGTCTTCAGGGCCTTACTCTTTCTGGTGCCACGTTTTATGCGAGATTGCCTTCACGTTCAATGACGTTATTGTGTGAGCAGGCCCACTACAAGAACTAAAATTGGCACAGACGTCATGCTGGATAGCGACATCTCCTCGTATATATAGGATAACCTGCATCCACTTCACGAAAGCGCCCTGTATTAAGAGAGGGTGGTAATGGAAATGTTACTCTTAAGGTTTGCCTAGATGTGGGCTCACCTGAACTGTTATCGAACAATGAATTATACACACTATCGACATGGTTGTTTAAATAAGACAAAAATATCGCTTGAGAAGCATCAGACGGCCTGCAACCCACTTATGAATTAGGGCAATTTTTGAGCTTTTCATGTATTTATGACGGTGAAGACACCACACGTCTTCATGTTTCTCAGCTTATTGTTGTCATGGAGATAATGTGAAAAATCAAAAATATGCTCATACATTTTGCACAATTCTTTGATTTTTTTTTTTCACATTGCACTTTCAGTTTAAATCTAATGAAGCATGAAATGAGGAAGGGGTGCCAAAGAAAGCTAAGAAAACTAAAGTCAATAACTAGAAAATGCTCTTAAAGAAAAAAAGGCTTGAACGTTTATGATGTACGAAAATGAATTCTTTTATCTCGCTATCCAAAGTCACAGGAAAAGTAAGGGGTAACGTTATAACCACATATAAAGTTCACCATGTGCATAAAGCCATGAAGAATAAAAAAATTGGCAGCATATCCACGAAGTGAATGATGGAGAGTGGGGCGAAGCATTCGTCCATTCATGCGTCCGTCTGTGTGAACGTCCATGCGTCCATCCACCCATCCGTGCGTGCGTCTGTTCGTGCGTCCGTCCCTGCGTTGGTCCATGCATCCGCCCCTGCGTCCGTTCATGCGTCCATCCATGCATCTGACTGTGTGTGCGTTCTTCCATCTATTCAACACTCCAAGTATCACCATTTCGCATCTTTTCATCATATATTCCCCATACAGAAGCACCGCCATCCAGCAGACATTCCAAGGACTAAACGAGAGGTGGCACACGCACACTTTCTTACGGCTTGCGCTTCGGGTCTACTTCCCACCTCTATCCACCTCGACTTCATGGTATATACCCGTTCACTGTATTCATGTCACTGCGGCCCAACACTCACTAAACCTTTCTAAAACCAATGAGGTTACGCCCAGCGAGTATAACGTAGCAATCTTTTACTGTCAGATAGTGCTCAATGTACATGCCAATGGCTGCTAATGGGAAATGAGAGACAAGAGAATTCGGCTTTTACTTTCTTACGGCTTGCACTTCGTATCTACTTCCCACCTTTAACCACCTCGAGTTCATGGTATATACTAGTTTATTGTATTCATGGCACTGCGACTCAACGCTCGCTAAACCTTTCTAAAACTAAGGAGGTTACGCCCAGCGAGTATAACGTAGCAACCTTTTCCTGTCAGATAGTGCTATATGTACATGCCAATGGCTGCTAATGGGGATCGCAGCGTGTGCGTTAACTAAAAGCCGAATGCTCCTGTCTCTCATTCCCCATTAGCAGACATTGGCATGTATATTGAGCACTATTTTTTATTGTTCAACAACGCACAGAAAAAATCTCCCGCCGGCAACACCTTGGAGGTCAAAATGTAACGATTGTTACACGCTACGACTACGAGGGATGAACGGGTGCCGCTATAAAGAGCTTCGCACCTAAAAAAACGTGCGGACAAGACATCAAGCGGAAGAAAACGTGCAGATCGAGTACCCTCTGACCATTTTAAGGACTATAAAGAGTAATGTTTATAGTAAAATACGATGTTGTCACGTGGGCCATGCTACTTCAACCCACCCGGTTTTCACAGAGCTCTCTCTCTCGCACGCCTACACTCTCGAAAGCGTAAGCTCTTACAAACCTGATCGCATCTTGCTTTATTTTTCTCTCATTGCATTTTAATTGTTAGTTTGTCTTCCTCCTCGCTCTTTATGCACGCACTGTCTCATAACTGCGAGTACAGCATCGGCGAGGCATCGACTTTGCCTCATCCCTCTGCGCGGGATCGGATCTTGCTTCCATCTTAGCGCGGCACACCGCTAACTCTCCCTGAGTGGTCCGCACGGACACCGCCAGAACCCACCGTCGGACTATGATGATGATGGTTGTTATGAGTGCTTCCGAAAGAGGCTGCACGTCGGCCGCAGCAGCGGTGGCGCCATTTACAGAGTGCGCTTGATTCCATTAGGGGGCTCGCCGCCAGGTCCCGCTCCCTCGAGACAAGCGCCCTCCCTCTCCGCGCCCTCCTCCTCTCCCCAGTTTTCCAGCACAACCTGCGCTCCCTCTGCCTCGTCCACGGCCCACACCGTCGCAGCCTGGCAAACCCGAGCCGTGGCCCCGCACTTGCACCCTCTCCTACTTCTTTCTGTTTTGGTTCTGAGAAATAGTAAAAGAAAGAAAGGATACCTGAACCACGCAACCGCGCCATCGGCGGCGGCTGGGCCGCCGCATGTGCCTGCCACTGAAGAGATTACATGCACGCCTACACTGGCCACCGTGAGTAAGGACACTATCAAAATGAAAGTGAACGAAGAATTACGGGCAAGAAAGTAAAAGCGTTTCCCCGCTTTCGTACGCTTTCAAAGAGAGGGCTCTGCCGCGGAATACATGCAAGGGACGCGAATCGACGGCTGCCAAGCATAACGCTTCTTCGGAGAACGGGAAGAGTAGAAATAGAGGGATGTGTATGGGGTCGTAAAAATAATGATATGAAACAGGGATGGAAAGGGCGTGACGCAGTCACTGAATTTAGAAAGCCTGTACCTAAATAGGAGACAGAGAGAAGGCAGGGTAAGTCCCCGTTCCACCCTAAGGCCATTGTTTGGCAGGGATGGCAGACAAGGAAGAGGGAAAGATAACGTAACAGTAAATAAAGGAGGGAGAGAATTGAAGCGGCTCTTCAGCGTGTGTACGAAGGCGGATTAACCGAGACCGCTCAAAGCACCTGGGGGAGGATTATGCCAGTTAACGCTAGAAAGAGAAAGAAAAGGAACAGCTAAGCCACTGCAGTTCGGTGCTAAACTGGCATAAAAGAAAGTTTTTTTAAACGATTGAAATCACGAACGACGAAGTGTGGAGAGCACAAGCACTGCACACACACACACACACACACACACACACACACACACACACACACACACACACACACACACACACACACACACACACACACACACACACACACACACACACACACGCACACGCACACGCACACGCACGCACGCACACACACACACACACACACACACACACACACACACACACACACACACACACACACACACACACACACACACACAAATACGCAGAGAGGATGCACAGAATGTACAGAACGTATCTGTGCATGCCCGTGTTTTATTTTATTTTCAATGTGCACAATGTAAAGTGCACATGACTGTGTTCGCTGTATGTGTCTATTTTTCAATGTACTTCTTCGTCATTTTATTTTTCTGCACGAATTTCAGCATAACAATGTATATTATATTGCAAGACTGTATGCGTTTTCACCCCTGTAGAAACGCCCGCTTGAGGTTGACAGTATCAATAAACAAACTAACAAGCTAATAGTTACGACGTATCGCAGCGCAAAGGGTCCTGATTCAGTCCACTCGGCTACTCCATACTTAGTGATATGGAGTAGCCGAGGCAATAGGCCCCTCAACCTCTCCCCAGCAAAACAGTTAAAACAGAACAGAACAGGAATTGGAGGCATACTATTAAAGCGTCTGTTCTGAAGAAAAAACAAAGGGACGTTCCCGCCACATGCGATGTTTTTTCTTTAGTTTGCAGAATTATTTCACTGTCACTTTGCAGCCCGCTCAGCCCATGAAGGAACCCGTGTAGTCCTGATTCCTCTATCAAGGACTGATGCGGGAAGACAACTTTACCTGCTGGCTCGAGATCTTACACGCACGTTCTGGTCGTCTACCAGCTTCCAAAGGTGTCACTTATATGAACTGGATCTTTCGCTCAAGATACAGCTACCATCACAACTTTTCCGCTATGATGCGACACTGCTATGCCGCCTTTGGTTGGGTGTTGCATTCACAAAGGTGTACTCCTTTCACATTGGTATGGCAGACACTTCTGCATGCGACTCCTGCGGAGCTGAAGAGACATTGAACACGTCTTGTGCAGCTGCACTTGCTACGACAAACAGCGATGCCAGCTCCGGATGGTTTTGAACCAACTTGACTACTAGACCATTCTGTGTGCAGAAGATTCTGGGACCTTGGGCATCTGCCTCAGTTGCGCAGAAAGCGACTAAAGCACTCCTACTTTACTTAAAGACTACGAACCTGAGCGACCGCCTGTAGACTGTGTGTGCTCCCCCGAGTGTTCTCGTGATTGTGTGTACCTTCTTATCCCTCTGCAACCTCTTTTCTCCCCTTCCTTCCTTCCCCAGTGCAGGGTATCGAACCAGATGCGCGTCTTGTTAACCTCCCTGCCTTTCCTTGCATCTTTATCTCTCTCTCTTCACTGTCACTTCATTTAAACACACTTCCCGAACCGAACAATTTGGACCGATTGCGCTTCGATGTAATTAGAGAAGGAATAGAGGTGAGAATTTTAATCAGGCAGGTATTTGTTTTGCTTCCCTACGCAGGAATAATACCACGCATGAATAACAAGAAGGAATTAGTATCATACAAACTTAATTTTGGTGTTCATTTCATACCCCTACACAGCTTGTGCCGCCTGATTTCAGTACCCAATGAACGCGGCGAATTGTTTTGTCTGTTCATTGTCCAGTTTAAATTTGTGGCATGTATACGACAGTATACACATGAACCAACTATATCTCAGATAGAGAAGTTGTTCACAAACCTTGTCTCCTGTCACACAACAATCTGCTGTATTATACTCGATGCTAATCACGGTTCGCGTTGCAACTCACAAGCCGACGCGGTCGTAAACGCGCTTTTTTCCTTCGAGTTTTACTGGAAAGCGCAAGCAGCGAACAGCTCGACAAATCAGTCTCGTTTTCACAGCACAGCCGCTAGTAAACGGCCCGATATAAAGAAATAAAACACTTCAAAAGAAAAGTAAAGAGGGTTACGTACCCAGCAGAACAATCAAGCCCTTCTCGCTCCCAATTAGCTGCCAAACCTAGCGCGACTTTTATTAACAACCGCAGGGGGTTCTCCTTATACGACCCCAGAGGAACGGTGGGTATACGCTGTGGCGTCTTTCAGAGAGTCGAAAACGCGCCCTGTGGTTGTATGTGCTCCGTATACGACCAGATCCACTGCGTCTGAGAGAGTGTGCCATCCCGAGGGCGCGTATGGAGAAAGGAAAGTAAAACAAGAAAAAGTACGCCAATACGAAAACACAAAATGGCAGTGGCATGGAAGTGCAATACAACATCGGGAGTGTAGAGAGAGAGGAGGAGGAAAAGCTGCCGAGTGTGCGGACAATCTCGGCGCTGCTGCGCAGTTGCAACTTCCTAAATGAGGCCCCGCGGTGAAGCTCCTTCGTTTCCGAACCAGCGAGCGAAGCTCCTCGGTCTCCGGTCTGTCTGGTCGGCCCGAGGCGGTGATGGCTGGGTAGGCGAAAAGCCGCCGACTCGTTCGTGCCTCGCTTTGTTGCCTCGCTGATGCCGGCCTCTATATATTGTTCTCTCTCCATCGGCCTGTACTAGCGTACTCCACTGCGGATAGCCCATTCCTCTCACTCTCAGCTGGCGCATCCTTTCTACCCTCCGGTGGAATTCCCAGCTCCCGCGAGCCATCCGGAGCCCCACTTTGCTCTCGGACCGTAAAAGGTCTGACCCCTGTCCAGAGGCGGCCGATACCCCCCCTCTAATTAAGGTCTGAGAACGACGGTACTTCTCGTGCTCTCAATCCGGTTAATTACCGAACTGATTTTGAAACGACTTTCTCGGGGCGCTGCGTCTTGCTCTTGCTCACGGGGGTGATGCCGGTGGTGCGGCATTGTGTTGTGCCGCCGCCGCGGCTTTGGCGATTCGCTATCCCATTTTCTCCTGTTGCTTTTCTTATCTTTACGTCCCGCTCAGTTCAGCCGACAAAGGAAGCAACCCCGTGTGTACTGTTTGTGAGCCCTTATTTAGCGCTGCCGGCTCCTAATCGGAAAAAGCTCATACGTGCGAGGCAGTTTTTATCGCTTGTTCGGCTTGATTCCGCGCTACTCGATTCGCGTTGACGAGGAGCAAAGGTACCAAACCGATTTTCTACATGAACAGAGGAAGTGCAGCGCCATGTTGTGGGCGAACTTATGCACGTCTTATGCCTCCATTTTATGCTGAACATGCCCATTTTATTAAAGGTTTAGACGTTAAACATCGCTTATTCTGCAAGCGCACAGAATCGCAAACTAGCAACGCAGTTATGGCTCACACATGCTCATGCACAAAGCGACAAGCAACATCGCAACTGCAACGTTTCGCAAGTAGACTGAGGCGTTTCAATGGTAGCAGTCGTGCAGTTGAGATGTCGCGTATAATCACATAAAGAAGGTGTTTGATCTGACTCTCGAGTTATAAAGCTCACAGTTACACAGTCATAATGCATTCCTAATATGAAGATCTCAGATTCTGCCGTAAGTACAGCCAGATAGTCCTGGGCGTCATAAAACGTTTGTCGCTGTAGAGGAACCGTCTCGAGGCAAGATATTACTAAAAGCTTCACATGGCTTTATGTATAAGAACAGGCATGCGAATAGACACAACGCTAAACCGCAATCGTGGCTTGTTGACAGTTATCCGACACCCGTTTACACAGCTCTTTGTTTGGTCAAGAATAATAAACGCAAGGGTGCATTAAGGCTGCCGGTTGGAAAGACCGCCATCTTTCTTTGCCCGAAAGCACATGGTCCATTACGCGCATGCAACGAAGGAATGACAGGATGTAAGTGTACCCCGGAGCTAACATCTGTCTGCAATGATGCACACATGGTCTAGTGCGGCCCTAATTGCTTCTGCAAGGTTTTTATCTGATCAAACATTGAGAGTACCTGAAAGCCCCATCTCGTGCGATGGCATTAGCAGTAACAGATCCCCACTGTGGTACATGAAGTATGCATTCTAAGTAGAGGTAAGAAACGTCACTGTGGATTTGCTACGATCTCAACTAGAGTATTGCTTCACGTTTCGTTACTTACTGACATTGATGCTGGCTGTAGCCATAATACCTGCACGTGGCTCAACAACAAAAATTAGTTATTCATTTTTACTACCTACCTACTTAATTCAAAGGCCTCCTGAAAACCACGAGGGCAATACTAAAATTAATTACCAACCATAATAGCCATTTACACATTACCACTAGTGTGTGGGGAGGAGAGAAAGGAGGATAAGGGCAGCGGCAAGTTATTCGCTACATTCTATACGTGACTGTTTCAATGCACCCACGGCTCTGGCTGCATTATGTTGTGGCATAAACATCCAAATCCAAGCAAAAGAACTGCCCTGGACAATGCGTATAAGTTTGGGGCACAATTAGTTCATACTATTCTAATTTATCTAGCCTATTACTAACCAGAGATATTCCTTTCAGAATAATAGTAATTTATTCCGAAAATTTTGAAGGAGATTTTGTGAATTCCGAAGTGCATTCGATAAAAGCTTGTGGCCATTTGACTGACTACGCTATGTGTTTTTTTTCCATGGCGTGACGTCCACTCTGAAGCTTCAGCGAGGCGTGTCTGACGAGGGAGCGTTGCCGCGCACGCCACTGTGCATCTATCTAGTCATCTTCAGCATTACTATGAGCCTTACCTGGATTCACGCTTTCTACTTACGTCTACTAACACGTGTTCCAAAGCAGTATCGTTCGTAAACCATTTCAATGTTTATTAACCAGAGGCGTGAATTACGTTAGACGGCTGCCCTGAACTCCACCCCTGCCTACTCTTCCAGGGAAGTTCTTGATGAATATATCTTAGGTTGTCATCTCTTTCAACAAGTTTGTCTTTACTGGCTTGCAACCACTCATAGCTCGTATTCGGAAGCTTTATATCAAAAGGCACTAAGAATAGTGCCAACTACGTGAGATATTGGTGTTAACGAGCATGGACACCATGACTGAGAAAGCTAATTCCGCGCAAACGGACTCATGAGTCGACTCACTTGTACTCGCACTGAGTCGTGAGCCTGGGTGAGTCCGGTTGAAGGAAATTTTGGTGAGCCTGAGTCCGACTGAGCCCCAAGTGCAAAATATACTTCTCGATTGAGTCTGAGCAAACTCCACAATTTTCGCCAATCTATAATTTTGTGATTGCTGAGGATGTGTGAGGGGGCTCGAATGGACGGACGGTAGGACGCATCTGCTGCGTCATGACGTCAGTGCTGAGAGAGTGTAAAGGAGAGAGGCCACATTTGTGGTAGCAAAACTGCTGCTATGCGCCGCTGGGGTATTTCGTGATTACGCACATAAATTTGGGTGAGTTTTGGACGAGTTTTATACCAGAAATTTGGGTCAGATCCATGCCACTATGGATCTCGTGATTGATGAAAGGGATTGAGGGGGAGAGGCCACAGCTGGGCTCGTTTCAATGCACGAACGCACAAATGTTTGGACACCGCGAGTATGAGTTATTAAAGGCTTTTGCTTTAATAATTGTTTACGTATAGAGAGGCGCGAGTGAAACAAACTCCAAATAAAACTGGATGATGCACCACACGTAGGTAACGTTACTTCTGTTGCTCAGGCTAAAGTTTACCGCCACCAGACGTACATGTTGGCGCACAAAAACCCTAATTATGATAACAGGTCAGCTAATAAAATTAACAAATTTTCCACGCAGATTTCAAGTAAGCTAGCACGTGGTTCCACTCTCTCGTTGCATGTAAACGCGTACTCTCAACAAGCACTTGTGCTATACACAGTAAAAACTTTTACACCCAAAAGGGTGTAAAAGGGTGCTTTTACGAGAAAGCACCCTTTGCAACACCCTTTAACACCCTTAAGGGGTCGATTGAAAAAAAAGCACCCATTTGTTTGGGTGTTTGCCTCGATAGCACCCTAAAATAGGCTCTAAGGGTGCTTTTGTGCCTGAGAAGGGTGTAGGTGACGATTCATCAGATGGAATATGCAGCATAAGAACACATAATTATAATATTTGGGATTTTACGTCTCAAAAACCTCGATATGATTATGAGGGTCGTCGTAGTGGAAAGCTCTAGAGATTTTGACCATTTGGTGTTCTTTAATGGGCGCTACCTTTTCGCCTCCATCTGAATTCGACTGCCACGGCCGGCATCGAACCCGCGACCTTCGGATTGGCGGCCGAGCAGCGTAGCTACTGCGCGAATATGTAGACCTTGCGTTAAATGACGGCCTAGACTTAGAATGTGTGAAGGTGCTCTCCGAATACAGCAGAATGCCAGCAGAAGCAAATCGCGTTGCATCTATAATGGCAATTAACTGCAATCCACGTTACGAAAGCTCACCTTAGCGTTGGTTATAAGCTACATGTTTGCTATGGATTATATACAGGAACATAATGTTAGCCCGAGTATGTGTGTGTGTGTGCGTGAGCCTGCGCATGTGTTCGCGTGTAAGCGCGATTGTGTGTAAACCCGTGCATGTGTGCGTGCACGTGTATGTGCGAGTCCGTGCTTGTGTTAAGCGTGCCTGTGCACATGTGTACGCCCATGCATGTGTGCGTTTACGGTTGCGTGTGTGTGTTGCCGTATGTGTGTATACGTGTATGTGTGTGTGTCTGTGAATAAGTATGCGTGTGTATCAGCCCGTGCGCCCTCAAATTTCGTGTGTGTGTGCGGGGGGGGGGCACTGCTTCTTAGTGGTTAAGGTCCCACACCTGTTCAGACTGGGAGTCTATATGGGAGGTGGCTTAAGAAATGGCGGTGGTCAACGCACTGTACACGGACTATTCAATACATGGAAAACAGGTGCACATTTTCGTACCTCATCATTGCTTACGAACTTGCTGTGGTAGCTGATTAGGTCCGCTGAGGCGCTTCTACGCTCGAAAACGTGGGTTATGACCAATTCACACGAAAAGCTGTCACTGCACTTACGCACAACCATCGTTTATATCAACAACGTTTAACAAGAACGTGCCCTGCCTTTGCTACAGGTGCTTAGCTAGCTCATTGGGCAACCACATAGAATTATGTGCTGATCATTTGGTCAGCAAAAAGTTTGTTATAACAACCTCGGCACGTTTCGTGGTGCGTGACAAGCCTTCTAAACATCCGCGACTGTGGATTAATTTGTTCCAGCTTCGACTACGCATTCAGTGTTTGCGGCACCATACGCGGAATCGCCAGACACAGGCAATGCGAAAAGAAATTCCTCTGGAAAAAGGTGCAGCGATGCTCTCCTGTTAATGCCACCGAGGACGAAATAATTAATGTTTCTGGCCATTCCATGGTGCACTTTGTTTTCCGCAAGTTTTGCTTCACTATTTTTCGCCCACTGCAATCGCATTTTGTCAAAATACTGAAAGAACCCGAGGCTGGCAAATAACCTGCGTCGCTGTGCGACTGCCTGGAAGGAGAGTTGCCATTTACAACGAGTCATTCCGCGTCGAACGGCCGTCCGCCGTATGCGCCATAGCGTTTGCCTTTCGGCGCCGTCTTGGCGGGTTTCCCGCTCCTCCCCCCCCCCCCCGCTCACCCCTACCAGCGTTGCTCCCACAACAGCGGCGTAGATAAGCGAATAGTTGCGTCACCGAACACCTGCGTCGACAGCTGCGGCGCCGCCACAAGTGCCTCCTCCTTCTCTCTCTCAACGTTGCTCTCTCTGTCTCATCGTCTTTCAAATGCGTTGCGTTGGTCTGGGGTCTTGGTCACTGTGTGTGTTCTAGCGAACAGGCGCATATTCAATGGTGGTCACGCATGACACCGTGTTCGAAGTGACGCTCGGATTAAGGAATATTCATGGAGTGGCGGACACGGACAACGTGGGCCTGTTAACGGTGAGTGTACTGTTTTCGTAAGTAGTAATCATACAGCGCTAGCTGGGCGCCTGCAGCAGCTCTGCCGAAGTAGGCTGCCAGCCATTTACAACAGCATGCGTTCGCGGGCCTGTTGCAGATGCCCGATTAAACGTGTGACTTAACGAGTTCACACTGCTATGCGCGATGTTGTGTAAGAGCCTGCATCACTCATACAGTGAGTGATGTGATCACTTAACAAGGGCGGGATTAGTTGCTGATCGCACATTGTCTCTACATTGCACAAAGTGATTGATATTGTTTTAAGATGTGCTTTGGGCTACATCGTAATAACATTTCTAATAATACTCAGATGTGCAACGTGCTTCTGTAGGTGTAAGCGTAAAAAAGAATGAAAAAGAAAAAATTATGTACAGAGGCGCACTGTACGAAATGGCTTTTTTTTGCGCAAAGACGGTATAGTTGGAGGTGCTCATATGCCGCGATGCTCCCAGCACGTGCGCCTCGGTCTTTTAAGCTATTTAGGACAAGTGTCACCAGCAACAGGGAAAGATCTAGCAGACTTCCAAAGGCGCGTTGTTGTGGCCATCGCCGTGCGCTGTTTTCCCTCGCTTCTGTTTGCTGTTTTCGTGCTTTGCCTTCATCTGCGATAACGTTCGGCGTTATAACAGAATCGAGAGAGTATACGTGACTGTGGGAGCTATGTGAGGTAGCTCTAGCATAAGTCATGGCTTCTGCAACGTAGACGGCGTCCGCGCGCGTTGGTGTCGTTCGAGCGCTCCTACTTGCTTGATTGTGTTTAACTGAGTATTTAGGCACGGGTTACGTTTGTAAATCCCGTGGTCAATAATCACTAATAGCGTGCCCCTAATTGCCATCAGAGGATGGGCTTGGTTGTCGAAATATGCCAGACGCTTTTTCTGAAAGCAAGCTTTGAAAAAATTTTTTTAAAGAAACACTTTCATACGTGCTAGGCAGTGCCTATTGCAGGCCCGCAACTCTTTAAAAACTGGACGAGCTATCACATCTTTTATCAAATTACAATGAATTAAGATGATTGAATTATAGATGACGAATTTCTGTGCTAGATTAGGTGCACAAAACACATGTTCGCAGCCCTACGTCTAGAAAGCAGGCACATAGGAAGCACAGCGTCAAATTTGGATTAGATTCCATTGACGGAGCGTCTTGTGAGGGTACAAAGAACGAGAAAATTGTTCATTTTTGATGCCCTTATAGAGGCAGTCAGAATTGCACTGATTGGTGACTTGTAACAATTTCTCAGATTGTTAGAGGCGTGATTAAAGTCAGTAAATCTTTTACTTTTTTTTGCAGACCTCTTCGCTAGTGCCACGCCCAAGATCATTTGTTCTCATGTAAAAGAGAAAGCAGAGATGTCTTCACTGTTTGTACATGAAGAGGGGAGTTTCATGTGCGTTTTGATTAATGCTACATGTTCTGAACGCCGTACTTTAAGAATTGTTTTTCACACTGGCTCACTACCCTAGAAGGAATTTGATTCTTAGGTGAGTTCAGGCTTTCGTAAGTGCCATTTTTGAGCTGTAGTCCTACACTTCACCTCATTTCGGGAATTTGCTGTGTGCTGGAAAACTCTTATCTTTATCATACGAAATTATTGGAATGTATGGGTTGTATGCTTCGAGTTCAGTGTAATGTCAATTACACGCCATTTCGAAGAATACACACTACACATTCTTTATATATGGTGCTGCCAGAACAGCCCGAACATCCTTTTATGAGAAGTCATATTTGCTCTTATTACAGGATGAGAGGGTGCCGCTGACGTCCTGCGTAGTCTACCCCGGCCCCAGCCTAGAGCAAGCCTACTTCCTGAACCTCCACATAGATAACCGAAAACTCTTCCGTGTCAGTAATGACGAAGAAGGAGTGACAGCACTGATGAGTTGATTTTTTTTATTTTCAACATTGTCTACGGCCGCAAGGCCTTTAACAACCACCGTGATTAAGCGGTTTTTTTCGGCGTGAGTTTGGAGTTTATCAAAGAAGTTGTTCAGGCAGTACGACGCTGAAAATTTTAGTGTCACAATGCCTGAACAACTTCTTCTAGTGGGGTCATGGTAGATGAACAAATATTGTTATTTGTGTAAGTTATTTTGCTTAAATATAGCTGGACCATTTCATGCCAAACGTGCCAGCCACTTTGGCGACCATCTAAATTGTATTTGAAAACAAAATGTGCTGACTTACCGCGTTGAAAACAGTGAACTGCTAGAATATTTCAGCGAGAAAAAAAAGTTTTGTTCATGTGGCTGGCTTATAACTTCCTGGCATAATGCCGTCTGTGTGCTGTTTGTAGAAAATTTCGTTTTAAAACTACCGCTTATTTTTTCTAAAGCAAATTTGGTCTACGTGTTAAGTAAATGTGCTTCTGTAAGGTATTTGAAGCTCAATAATAATAGTGCAATTTTTTTTCCACATTCGCTTCCAAGAATAAAGCCAAAATGTGTTATGTTTGCATTTTTTATTGCAATATTGCACTTTGTATGAATATATGAGCAGTGAATACTTACTCCACAGAAGGTATATTTTGAGGAGAAAATATCTTTAGACCTTTCAAGCTGCTGAAATATACGAGAAAATATCACGAATTTCACAAAATCGTGATTTTTGTCCGTATTGAGATGCAATTTGCTCCATGTTGTGATACAATGAAAACTCATCATTATACCTAAATTGTAAGAAAATGAAATTCTTTCTGTAATAAAAATCTTATCGCAAAAAGGACAGGAAAGAGCGCTGTCAACTGAATTTTATTGAAGGTGCTACGAGCGTTTTTATACTGAGCACAAGACCAGGGCTCATCTGCAACAACACATGTGTGACCATGACAAAATAATTTTAACCGAGAAAAGAATACTCTTTTTCGGAAAAGGTAAGTGAAGGTGTACTGATGCATTGATCCTTGGCCTTCCTGATAAATAGTTCTAAAATCTCTCCTTTTTTCTGCTTGCTTTTTTTTCAAAAACCGTGTTTTATGAAACCTAGGACAACACTTACATTCTTTACGGTGTCCGGCCATGAGACTACTATAGCCCTTCTTAACATTTAAAGCATGCTGTCTTGCTTGATCATTGAAGCATTGCCCAGTTTGTCCTATGTTTACTTTTCCACGTGTTAGCGGTATCTCATACACATTAGATTGGCATTCAGTACACCTATTCTAGTGACGAATGGTGCAAGATTGACTATTCCTGTTGCTGTAAGTACATGCACTTTTGAAAGCTTGCAAGGGTTGGAAAACAACAATGTCATATCTGCTGGCTCTTTTCCTAAAATTGTGAGACACCTTATGTACGTAGTACCGTGTGACATGCAAAGGTGATTGGTCATTCTCTTTCTTTTGGTCCTGTTTCCTTTAACTTTACTTTCTGCAGGAGGGTTTCGCAAACAAGTGTGATGATGCTGTTGGGGTATTGGCTGGTGCTATCAGCCCAGGAGTGCTAAGAATGTTCTGCCTTTTGATAGTGGGCATTCAAAATTAGTAGAAAGAGGAATCGATACCACATGTATTCAGGCCACCCTTCAGAAGTCATGTTAGGACAAGGGTGAGGTCAGGCTTAAAAACCAGATTAAAAGACTAAAAGATGCTGGGTATCCCACCTGAATCATCACACCCGTTTGCAAAACCCTCCTGCAGAAAGTAAAGTTAAAGAAGACAGGACCAACAAAAAACAATGACCAAAACCTTTGCATGTTATACCACATCACGTGTCTCACAATTAAAAAAATAGCCATCAGATATGATATTAGCGTGTTGTTTTCCACCCCTTGCAAGCTTTCAAAAGTGTGTGTACTAAACAGCAACAGGAATAGTCAATCTTGCCCCATTCGTCACGAGAATAGGTTTACTTAATGCCAATTTAACGTTTGTAGAAGTATTTTTTATCAGGTAAACCAATGATCAGTGCATCACTACACGTTCACTTATCCTTTCCGAGAGAGAGTATTCTTCTCACAGTTAAGATTATTTGTAGTGCTCACACGTGTCGTCGCGCATGAACACGGTTCTTGTACTCCGCATAAAAGCGCTCGTAGCACATTCATTAAATTCAGTTGACAGTCGGTGCTCTTTCCTGTCCTTTCTGTCTCTTCCTGAAGTTGTCGCGCTGTGACTAGCACAACACCACGATGAACCAATTCGCCCAAATTAAGCTCTTGTTGCGTAACACGTAGACCGAGTTTCGTATGGAAAGAAGGAGCGGTGCTTTTAAAATAAAATTTTTCACATACAACACCTAGACGGCATTCCAGGAAGTTCAGAAGGCAGCCACGTGACCAAATATTTTTCCTCTCCTAAATATTCCAGATGTTCACTATTTTCAATGCAGCACGAATTTTTCGAATACATTTGAGATGGTTGCCAAAATGGCTGGGACATTTGGCATAAAGTGACCCAGCTGTGTCATTAGCCATAATTATGCATTACCTCTTTTGTTTTTTGTGTGTCCTGACTGGGTTTTGTGTTCGTTTTTAGCTTATTGTGTTTCTGATCTTTGTATTGGTTTTTTAAGTATTCGCTAAAGTTATATGTGCAAAAACCCGTATATGTTTGCATCTACATCATTTCTCATAACCAATTGTTATACATCCAGGAATACAAAGCTTAAACCACTGTGATTGTATACATTTGAAAACACTATCCATATATATTTTTGTGTGCATCACTTCCTGGGAGCGATTGTGTACATGAAGGCGTATATAGTGAAATCATAGTGATTGTATATATTTGAAAGAATTATAAGTATATATTTGCCTGTATTTCATTCCTATTAACCGATTGTGTACATGAAGGAGTATTAAACTGGAAACCACTGGGATTGTAGATACTTGAAAGAATTATAGGGATATATTAGCGTGTATTTCATTTGTAGTCTCTATGTACTTGAAGCAGTATACTAAACTGAAACCAGTGTAATTGTATGTTGCAAAGAATTGTCAATAAAGTGAAACTGAAAAAATATAATAAACATTTGAGGTGTTGCATGTGTAGTGTACGTATACGTATATCTGGTGAAAAAGTTGTGTGGCAGAAAAAAAGTTTGTTTTATTTGCCTAATAGATAAACCCAATATGCAAGGGCAGCAAGGCTTCATTTTCTGTAACGCGCATTATGCATATACTGTGAAGTACATATAGATCCAGCACAAGTTCATACACAATTGTACGCGTTTATATTTTTGCCCACACGCAATGAATGGAGCTCGACAGGTGGCGCACCATCGATAATCAGGACCACTTTCTTCAAGTAGTGTGTAATCAGTGCATGCTGATATCTATTAGTGCAGTCTAAAAGAATACTGCCACCCCTGCCATGGGCACTCAACACCCTTGTGCACCCTTCTCGCACCCTCCTCAGAGGGTGCTAAAAAAGTGAAGGACATCGAAGGCACCCTTCCTTAAGGGTGTTTTTGTAACACCCTACAGTTTTTTTACATGTACACCCTATTCTAAGGGTGCATGGTAAAGCACCCTTTTTGGAAGGTGCTGAATTAACACATTTAGGGTGTCGTCCACGGGACAAGCTCATTTACACCCTTCTGGGTGTAAAATTTTTTACTGTGTAGGTCTGAAGCCTGACAGATTAAAATGAATAAAAGTATGGTTAAAATAAAGGTGCTTGTTATTTATGTCAAATTTCTACTATTTATCACCGTATATCATATTCTCTAGCTTACGCATCAGCTAAAGTGTATGATACTGCGAGCCACACGCCAGCTCAGTGCTTGCTGTTATGTTTAGCTGAAGCACCAGTCTAGCGCTCTAGGCTAAGTTAAAAAAGAGCAGCGTTACGAACGCATGTTGTCAACCTTAACGCTCTCACTGACGCAGTAACTATAGCGGTTCTTACGCAACATTCTGCAACCGTTTACATTGCTGAAGCTCTGGTTAAACGCATCAGCCGAGTACCGTTTCATGGCTGAACGAGACGGCTTCCTTTGCGCGACCATCTTGGCAGCGTTGAGACCTCCATCCTTCTCAATACATTTGTCTTCCCTGCTAGGCACGTAATCTTGAAGGCCGAGGTAGCATGGGTGCGCAACGTCCTCTTACGGGACCGGACAAGCTCTCCGCGTCTGTCAAGATAAGAGGACAGCGTCACCTCTCGTCGAAATCAGGCCAGTGTGAAGAAACGGGCAATCCCATGAATTTCGTTACTCTTAATTGAAGTTCGTTTTTCTTTCTCTAATCTACGGCGCGCCCGTGACATTTGCGGCGCTCGTAGATTCGCTTATCTCTTTTTTTTTCGGGAACAGACTGCGCAAGAATTAATCAACTATTGCTTTTTTCTTTGATTACACTGAATAATTCTAACTGCCTATTTTGTCCTCCGTCGTAAATTTTTTTGAAAGGACGGGGGGGGGGCGCTTTAAGTATGTTTTTATATATAAATGAAAGATGCGAGAGAAACCTCTCCGGTAGGAAAGCAAGCGAATTGGTAAAAAAAGGAATGACAGCCCGTCTATACTACGCATTCTAGTCCGTTCACTGCCGAAGTAATGCAATGACTACAAGATTCCTTCACGCGATGTCCATGTCGAAACATGGAGGCAACTTCAACCTTTTGTAGAAGCAAGAAACAGAAACGGAATCAGGACAACCACTTTAAAATAAGGTTTTTTTTATAAGACAGGCAGCCGTGAGGACACTAGTTTTCGTTGGTGCCTGCCACAAATCACTGGTTATATTTTTCAAAGTATGACATAATGTGGTTTCTTTTTGTTTAGTCAATCGATGGTCATGGTTGATGAATAACAATCTATTGAACAATATTTCCGGAAGAATTTCGTAAGGGCAGTTCACAGGAATTCAAACGTAACTTTCTTAAGGCAAAGAACTTCCACGTACTGTTATTTCCAACAAATTCAGTTCATGACAGAGCAAGTTGGACTGCAACGTTTACATTGGAACCAACTTTATTTTTAGTGGCCACTTAGGCAGTGACATAATTCGATGATTCGCAAGAAATACCGCAAATCATTGAACTGCAATACTGTTAATATGTATTGTTTCTGTTGTTTAAAGTCTGACCCTTACTCTCGAGCTGTAAAGATAGTGCTACAGAACGAGTGCATACCAGGGCTACATACTTGCATACATAGTATGTACAAAAAGTAATGTCCGTGAATTGATAGGAAAAATGTTTTATGAAAACGTTACAACTGATTAGACAGTTTTGAAGTAGGCGCTTCCTCCAGCGACACATCATTTTCAGCAAGAATTGCGGGCGTCAATGTTATCACTGTAGACCTCCTCTGCAGAGCCCTTTAAAGCCTTGCTTCATGTCTCTTTGGCGTTGTCTCTTTGTCAACAGCCCCAAATCGACACTATCGGCATTCCGACAAACTGTCATTATCATGTGATGCCTTAATGATAGGAAAAGTTAAGACTATGGGCGTGTCATGTTTTACACGAAAGTTGATGCTACTACTTCGTTCCAACGAGCACAGTATTACGGCTTGCATGACATTTGAAAACGAGGTGTACGGTAAGGCCCTTCCTTACTCTCCCGTTGGTTGCAGACTGCTGAGAGAGCGTGCGTGCGAATATGCATGCGTCAGTGAATTTCGCCCTCCAATTCCATCCGGGTCAGATACGCTGCGGCATACAGTCACTTCACAATATGATCCCTAAATTACGTTATGGACCACCTGTGTGCGTGCGTATGTGCGCATACATACATACATACATACATACATACATACATACATACATACATACATACATACATACATACATACATACATACATACATGCATGCATGCATACATACATACATACATACATACATACATACATACATACATACATACATACACATACGTGCGTGTGTGCGTGCGTGCATGCGTGCTTACAAACGCTGTCACAGCATTTACGACAAAGAAATCGCTCAGAAGTATGAACCACGTTTCATAGAAACAGCCAAAGTAATCGCCTTAGCGGGATCGTACCACTCGACCGAGACAGGAAAAAGCATGGCCGCATTGATTAAAGCTAGCTACCAGCGTCGATATATCGGACCAAAAACCTTGTAGCTCCATCTCGCGTCTTTAAGTATTCTTTGCTTATCGCTGCTTCAAGCGAAGGGTGCCATAAAGGCGGATTCAGGGAGGCAATAAATGGGAGCGTGACGGTGGGTGAAAATAGAAGCGGGAAAGGCGGCAGGTGGAAAGGACTCACTGGGGGATTCATTATGAGTGCGATAAAACCATATAAAAAAGCCTTACGCTTAAACAATTTACGGCTTAGCTATTAAGCGAAATGATATACAGCTTTCGAAAAAAAAAAGAAGAGAAGAACTCTATTTAATTCTTATAGGGAAAGAACATCTCGGACATCCTTTCCTTGCGATAATTTGATTTGATCCAAACGCTTGTGGGGCTTGTCGGGGTTTTCCAGCTAAATCCTTCGTTCACATTCATGTTGAAAGCTATTCATATGAATGCCCAGTGTTGTTTTTACCGCCATGCACCACTTTTTGTTCCCTAAAAGCGTTGTCATTAATTAATCTCAAACAGGTGAAGTTCGTTTGCCTTCGACTAGTTCATCAGGTAGCGAATTTTACAGTGAGCTGAAGCAATGTCATCGGTAAACAACAATTGTGCACGTGTCTGTAGGGAACAGGGATGAACACAGGGACAGAAGGGAGGGAGTCAGTGCTGAAAGTGCAAAGAAGTTAACGATGCAGGCTGATTTTGGCTGGCTATAACTGAATAAGTTCAGAACTTTTGACGTGTCATAAGCACGATATAATTTTGAGACACGCTGCAGTGGAAACGTCTAATAAAATGAACAACCTGGGGTTATTTAGCGTATACTTTCATGTAAGTACAAAGGTGTTTCTTTTTTTTTCTTCTATCGAAATAAGGCCGTCATTGCCAAGAATCAAAGGCACGTTCTTAAGCTTGGCAGCGGTACACCTTAGCATGTAAAGTTCTTCGCTCAAGACAATGTGCCCGTTTTTCGTTAATTTATTTGTAAAAACACGCTGCTTGCAGTTTTTTTTTCTTAATAAGATTATCGACATGATATCAATGATGATGTGTCCGCTGTTTTTTGTGACCTCCAACTTAGATACCAGGACAGTAAAGGGCTCTGAAAGCAATTTTGAATTAATTTTTTTAAGATTTGTCATCTTCTTTGACCGTCATAAATCACAACAGTGTACATGAGCTCATACAGTACACAAATTGGCATATTACATTACTTGTGAGTGCAACGTTTCTGGTGTGACACTGATCAGCAGTGCCCAAAATCTTAAAGGACAAAAAAAGGGGGGGGGGAAATGGGTGAAGAGGGACTGGTGCCTCAACTGCGTTGTACGTGGGCTCGACGCCACGATGTTATCACCGACAGTGTTCTAGGCAGGCCACGGGTGCTGGGAAAGAGGTGTCTGCGTACTTGGTACTTCCCTCCACTCTACAATCCCATGCATCTGAATTTTAAGGTGACGCCAGATACCGGAGGCAGTAAGTCTAAATATGCACGAGAATGTCCTGCACTATTTTAAGCGACGACTGTCGAAGAGTCATGCTGCTCTTACTCTTACGTGTACTTCCCGTGCTATGCAAGTGTAGATGGGCAAATGACGTTAATCATACATTGAACAATGGATTGCCATACTCGCCCAATCCCCACCCTGCATCTATAAAAGTGAAAAAATATGCTTTTTATAAGTGCGATTGGTGTAGTCTGTAAACTCACAGCAGATGTGGCATTCAACCAGTAGGAGGGTAGATCTCTGCGTCCCATCGTTCCGCGCACAAAATAGAGACTGAAATTTTCCTCGCTACACTTTGAGCAGAGATAATTGTGCACTTTTTGAGAACAAACTTCGCGAACAAATAATATCTCGGCGTTTTTATTGAGTCCCTGCACCCGTAGTGTCCCTTCTGTATGGCGAGCCATTCTTTCTATTCCATCATCTCTTGTCTTCCCGATTCTCTCGCGCGGGCCAGATCAGAGTACACCCAAATCCTCCGAGTTTATTGTTTGTGTTGTAAGGAACTGTGTTTCTTCATTAAAATGCCCATCTAGGAAAGATGCAGTATTGGGAACTGTGTAATATGGGCAACGCAATCAGTACCTGCAATCTTTGTAAAAAAGAAAGTGGAGTGCAAAAACGGACATTTGCTGAGGTATAGTTATTGCAGATATTATTCACGCTGCACTTCTAATAACTTCCGTTCGCAGTTTTACTCATGAGTTTGGCCGTGCCCAGTTCAGACGAACATTCGGCAGGGCACAATAGATCGCTGCTGAACAGTGGCTTCAAAAGCACGTGAATATGAAAAACAAACGAAAACACCACAAACATTTTTTTTCTACATCTTCCGCCTGTCAGTCCTATCAACACTCTTCTTGCTTCTTCTAACTGGTTGCGATCATATAGAAAGCTCGTCGTCTTACAAATAGCATTAAACGCGTAGAAAGACAAGTAGCGAAAGCGTTAATGAAAGTTTTAAGGCAGCAATAAAGCTCAAAGCTCACCTACGGTTCTTTTTTTTTAATTTTTTTCTCTCGCTGCACCGTTCGTTCGAGCGCGTCGAAAGGATATGAACTGAGACAAGGCAACGTATGCCGGCACTAAAAAGCGGTGTTTTTATTTTTTATTTTTTGTCTTTTGTTTCTTCTCTCTCTCTCTCTCTCTCTCTCGCCAGTTCTGCACGCCGCGTGCGGTGCCCGCCTAGGGAGAGCGCTGTAGCTGTCTCGCGCTTGATGTAGTGTCGCAATACCCGTGTCGAAGGGTGCCTTTGGGCACTGTTAAGTTATTCCGAACAATGGCCTTTGGCCGAGCGTTCTCGAAGAAGAAGCTGTCCGCGTCTCGCCCGCTGACGTACAACACCACAAATTACGAGCCGCCAGCTCGTGGAATTTCACTCTGCGCAGCCAGGCGACCAGCGCTCGCGCCTTCAGGGAGGCCCTCCACGGGCTCTCCGTGCTGGGGCGTCGCCTTCGTCTCGTCACCTCCGCCACGTCGGGTGATGAGAAAAGCTCCGTAGAATAAGGGCGGCCAGAGGAAAAGCAGGCCAGCGAAAATGATTCTTGCGAAAAAATTTCGACAGGTGCTCTCACTGTCTTTTTTTTCCTGTTTTCCTTCCCTCTTTCGCTCTTAACTTTCATGTGCCTCATAACATTCCTTTTTGTATTGTGTTTAAGTTACACCACTCATTCGCCTGCGAGCTGGGATTTGTGGGATGCTCGTTTACTTTGAAGCCAAAGTTTAAAAAAGTAAATAATGACGTTGGCACTTGCCGGGTCACACGGCTCGGTAGATCGCAAGACCACCATTCAGACCCTGTCCTTCGACGGGTTAGTTCAATAATAAGTTACTCACTCTGATCAGGCGAAACTGTCAGAAAAAACTCATGCGTTGTGCGAAGATTACAGAGGTGACGTTCATATTGTTCCTGCTCTATTTTTGTATTTTAAAGAGTGCGCTGTGTTAGCCCTTTCAGCTTCGTTCTTACAAGAGGTCTGCCTTGTTATTCTAATGACAATGAGGTGTAAGTTAGGTTTGAAGTATACAGGGGTATAAATATACATCTGTGGTCTCTAAGTGTGCGCGCACGCCTGACAGAATCAGCGGAATTTTAGTCGCGTGGTGGGGACGTCGACGAATGAAGCAGTCAGCGTGTTCAAAGCTAAGCTCTTTATTTGGGAGGAGAACCTGTCCCCGAAAAATGAAAATGTTAAGTACAAGCAATACACACTGTACACTGTCGTCGTTTATGAAAGGGAATATGCGAGCGCGTGGCATGAGCTCTGCGGCAGCTGCCAACGGCAGTCGGCTTTTGGCGCCATCTGTTGACTAACAAAATAAAAATCATGGCCGTTAGAAAAGCGCTGCTAGATAACGCTGTCGATAATGATCTGACAACGGGTGGTGCCGCCAAAAGCGAAAGCGCATTTTCAGTATTCAGATGATGTTGCTGCAGGAAGCCGCTGCAGAGCGCAGGCCAAACTCTCGCGTGTTCCCTTTCATAAAGGACGACAGCGTACACTGAAAGTGACGCGACAAGCGTCGGCCGTTGAGTAATACTACAAGCGGAAAAGCGTATCGGCTTTCATACATTTGCTATCGAAGATTCTAGTGTTATCGCTGGCAGCTGTGTAAGCTCTTGAATAAACTAAGTGTTTGCCTCCGGCGCGCAGTCTTAACAGAATCATTTCAAATAATCCGGAAGCTTCTGAAACATTACGGCGTAATTTCCGCCGAGCGCTGTAAACAAGTTTTACAGGTGAAATTCAACTACGTAAAAAAACACATGGCATAATATTATAAACGAAAGACTCAGGTGCCCGGGAACCCAGCTGGGGCTCACAAATCGCTGCAAACAGACAGAGCATGCAAACAGACCCTAATTTGACCTACTTAGAGCACTTTAGCTTAATGACTGACACCTGGGTCAGATGCTGGCAGTACTTGAACATATTTTAACACTTCTTCGCTTGTGTACGCATCTTCGTGTGCTGTAATAAATATGTTGCAGCGCTTTAGCTTAATCCTCAAGGGAGGCTATGCATAGCCTATCCATATGTTAACGAAGGCGTTATTCGGTTTAAGATCTGAATCTTTGATATTCGTTGTACATGGCCTAAAAGATAGGGGGAACAGAACTCAGCCTACCATTAACCACCATTTCTGTGCAGAACTTTCAAGCATCTCAATCACGGGCTTCATTGCGCAGCGCTGCCTTATAAAAATGAACAAAAATGTTCTCTCAGGAGAGTTATCGCGCCCATAGAAACAATGTCATTGTCTCGGTTAATGTAGATGGAGTAACTGTACAGCTTTAAAGCTGTACAGTTACTCATTGTAAATTTACAATGATAGACAAATAAGTTAACAACTTAGCATGTAATAATTAGAAATGATAAACTTATTGCAATACAGTGCTCCCATTTGCTCTAACGTCAATGTGATGATCTAATATTGCATTCAACAGTTTGACATCTTTCGAGTAAATTAGAGGTACTAACGGGAGTGTGTATTTCCAGAAGTATGACATTACAATAGAACGTGAACGATGATAAAAGTTCTGCACAAACTAGAGATGGTCCCTCCTTCCAGTGCATGCAGGTGGCATTCAAGATTACCTTTGATTTGGAGTCCGTCAGAGGTGACCAACTGCACTCTTCATTATTGACTATGCTACTTACGCAGGCTGCGCGAAAATTCCGAGCATTAAATGTGAATTGTTTTTACAAACTATTTCTGTAACATATTCTCGACATAAGTTCACAGCGCTGCCTCGGATTGGTTGAAATGAAACTCTCCACTCCTAAGTTTTTCCCAGGTGAGAAGAGCGCGCTTCAGACTGAAGAAGCTCGCAAGGCCAGGAACTAAGCCAGCCAGTGCCGGGAGGAAAAACTTCCGGTTGGAGCTACTTAGCAAAGAGCAGCGTAAAGCCGGATGTTTGTAGAAAGACGTGACAGCAGCCGATCTTGGACAAGGCACGCCTGCTTCCTTGAATGCCGAGATAAATGCACCACCAGGAGGAAGTGAGCCCTAATGAAGCCGTTTAGCACCACGCGCAGCATGTTTTCTTCAAGCGGTGATCTTGCACTTAAAAGAAGCTCCGTATAAGGCCAAGAAGTCACGTGGTACATCGTGACGCACCAGATGTACGAATCTTCCGCTCTACTAAGTTATGTTTGCATGGAGATTCTAGACGTTCGCTTCTTACTTGAACCTCACGTGTTGGAAACTTCAGAGGCCACCCATTAAAAATGCGTGGCTACAAGAAGCTTTTTTTCGCTCCTCCGCTTGCAAAGAAGCTTCTAAAATACCCTTATTTTTTCCCAAAAAAATATGAAATATTTTTTCTAAGATTGTGTTGATGTGGTAGGAAGGATCCTTGTTTCACTGCGGGATCAAAGTCTGGCATAATATTTTACAGCAGATATGAAACGTGAGCATCCCTGTCATGATGAAAGATTGCTAAGGCACAAACTTCTAGCTTCTGCTCTAGAAAACAATGATAATGCGCAGCTCGGCCCATTATCCAGTGACGGTGCCATACACAAAGCTAAGGGTATCAGCACAAGCATTCATATCATCCTGACGCGAAAGCATTAACAACATTTATTCACTAGGTCTTGCTCCCATTATTTTCAGTAGCATTATGGTGTCAGCGACATTTTTCGTGCAAAAACACAGTCACTTAGCATTTCAGTTCAAGGAAAAGTGTCACCGCATAATACCTTGTTGATGTTATGCACTACATATTTCAGTGCATGCTGCTCTCTCCAAAGAAACCGTTATACAAACATTTCAACATAGACCGCTATACAAACAATGAAGTAAGAACTTAGCGCAGCGGAGAGGATTTCTGACAGCGATAGTAGCTAAAGCCTCACTGCACAAGTCACTGTGCTGTCCACCAGTGCTGCAGGTATTCTTAGCAGGCAGCTCAGAATACAGCATACCGCAATACCATTAACAAAAATAATAAGAAGAAGGTGGTTACTGTGCTACCCTCGCAGTTCAAAACAGGTCTCACGGTTTCGCAGTGGCGGATTATTCGTGGTACTCGTGCCGTCGATGATGCTGCACGCAATACACTGCTTGTACATGCAGATTTTCTGACGCTCGTTAAAATGATTGACAGGCACCGCGCTCTTCGACGTATCCGTCCACAAATATGACTCCGCATTGGTTAAAAAAATGACACACACACACGCGCGCGCGCGCGCGCGCGTGCACGCACGCATTTACTCACTCACTCACGCACGCACACACGGGGAGAGAGAGAGGCGCAGAACGGTATACGCAGAACGGTATACGGTATACGCAGAACGCAGAACGGTATACGAATATATGCACTCCGAAAAAGGCCGTGACAAATATCGCATAACTATACCTCTCTTTAAATACGGGCTTATGTATCTCAAATATAGCTCACGCGACCGCGCCATTTGTCCCAAAATATTACGTCCCGATGTCTTGTTTCTACAATACGCCCATTAAGTACACATAGCAAGAAGACAAGGGGTACCATGGATATCACCAATAACAAGCACCTAATGTTATCCGCGTCCAACGCACGAAGACGTCCCTTCTAGCGAGAAGCAGCGTGCTCAACTCTCGCAGCATTGTAGGGTGAATTTGCTGAACCTGGACACGGCTGCAGCATGCTATGTGTGTGTCATTGATTGCATGCGGAAGGAAGAGAGCTCGTGTCCGCACCGCGGCCCGCGTAGGTGGGGACGAGCCAATAAGAAACTGCAGCGAGCTACGAGTCTGCTCTCTTCGTTCATTGTGCACCATTGGATCAAAAGACACACGTGACACGCCCTCTCCAAACGGGCCCAGCTGGGTACGCGAAGTAAGCGCTGTTTCGCGTGACGCAAACAATGGTAGGCAGCCCTGCCACTCGACAAAAGAGCGGCCCGCTTCTCTCGAGTCTGGGAACAGCGCCAGAGCGACTATAACTGCCACCTTGGTGCTAAACGCGTACCGCTATGTTTCCTTCCGGAAACTTGTGGCGTGTGCTATTGTGCATAGAGCCATGCATAAGAATATTGGAGTTCGAGACGCCGTAGGAACGATATCTCAGATATGTTGGCCTATAGATACACGCCGAACAACTCTGTCAAGAGCGCGTCCAATCCGAGTCAGTCGCCAGACTTAAAAAATGTGAAACTAGAGAGATAAGGTTGAGATACTATCTGATGTGTGAATTTTAAAACGTATTGTTCGAGCTAGGTCTAGCATGGCAGCTGTCTTTGCAACCAAGTGGTACAGAGAAGGCGAATACCAAGATAAGCATAACTGATGGCTCGAAGGTAACGTTAGGTAACTGCATGGGATTGGCTGCAGCGTTTTGAAATCGCTAACACTTCATTGCTCAAGTTAGATCTTGCTTCCAAGGCGCACATTTGAGACAGGGTGTGTTGTTCATCACTATTCAAGCAAGCAGATGTCTCGGGCTGATTCCGACAATGTCATTTATTTACTTGTTCGTTTAGAATCCTAAACATAACGCTTAATTGCAAAGAAGGTTTGTATGATCCGTCCTTTCTTTATTTTTCTCTTTCTTTCTTTCGTCCTTTCGTTCCTTCTTTTTTTATAATTTCTTTTTTTCACTGTAGGATGGTCATCGTTAAATAGCTCCCTGGCCATGTTTCCCTTTTTTATAAGTATAAAAGAGCTCTTCAGGCAATGTTCACTACGCACCACTGCGCATCACTGAAGTTCAACAGCCCCAAAAACTTTTTCTGCTTTATTGCGAGAGAAAATAATGATGATAATTTAGTGTTATTGGGAACTTTTACAAAGGCAGCATCTGCGCGACCCAGAAGAATGAAAATGCCCAGCGAGACCAGCAAAATTTCATAGGTTGATAAATTGGCTTGCATAGACCTTGCGTCTTCGCCTTAATGTGAAGCCGGACCGATTAAGCATGCAGTAAAGAGTGAACGGTTAAGGCAACACAGCAACTCACGAAACCGAACATCCAAGTCAATTACGTCAAGGTATCGTCGGCCATGTGGCTGCTTGCCAAGTACGAGATATTACGATTACTTTTTCAGATACTGACCACGTTACGGTTAAGGCTTTTAACACAGGGCATAACAAAAAAACACTTGCACAAGTCAAGTGTCCACGACTTCACATCGTTGCGACCTAGATTTCCCGAGACCCTTTTGGCCAAAAGATAATTTTGCTCGGTCTCCTGCTCATTGTAATCTTTCTGAGCTAAATTGACAGAACATGCGAAATCTGTGAAACACCACGTATGAATCGATTTTTCTTACAAGGCTTTTAGATGCCACTGAGATCTCATGGTGTTTTGTTGCTTCGTCCATGTTCGTTAGCACTCTAGGGTAATTAAAATAATTACCTCTTCACACATGTTGGCGCCACTTTTACAATAAATTTCAGTGACATATTCATTTAGTAATAATTATACTAATGAACACTTTAACCATCAAGCAAGTAATAAGAGGTAGCCAGTGGGCTAGCTTCTAGCCTTGACCTTGGCTAATTGTATTGAAAAGATGCATGGTTTCATATTGAAGCAATAGACACTGTTATAGAGAAGTATGGTGCCTTTTATTTCAACATTGATGTAATAAATGATTCCAGAAATGATATAATACGATACAGAACAAGCATATCTTAATCAAAAGAAAAGTTATTCAACTCGCAAAAACACCTTGAATCAGGTGTGTATTTGAGTGCCTGTTCTAAAATTATTCGATGGTGGCTTTTATAAGCAGATAAAAATTAAACTTATGGTTAAATTTTCATGGCATTCCGTCGCATGTCTGTTTTCATTGTCACTGTGTGGGCCTAACCTTTACGGGTACATCAACTCAATATTTTGGCAACTATTCCTGTACTCCGTCAAGTCCAATGTTACAGCTTCGGATTTGGTTAGCAGCCTTGCACCTAGCCTTTTTCTACACTTCCACTAACGCTAATCTTTAGGTATACATGCCGTTCGTTTATGACTGAGGACGCTTAGCCTCCCAGACACATTAGTTTGTTTGTTTTTTATGTCATTAGGGTTCCTGCTAATTACACACTGACTTAATTTTTGCGCTGGACAGTAATCAGCTGAATGCAATAAAAATAATTCATACTTCTTTTATTGGCCCGCTTCCTAACCTGAAGTTCCATACTGACCCCTCAGTTTAGAACTGCCTTTCCGAATCAGAAGAAATACGTCAGCAAGAAAATCGTGAGGACAGCAAGAATTGAAGAAGGAAGTGGATGCGAAAAGCCGTCTTATTATCTGCGAGTGCATCACAGCGCGCCTGTATGCCGCGAAGCCCATGTGCTTCGCCAAGCAAAGAAAAGCCTTTGAGCCAACGACAGCGCGGAGAAACGTTTTACAGTTCATTTCATCTGCACCAATATCAGGCTAATGAATTCACGAACGTGCAGCGCTCTCTTCGAAGCCATGTAATTAAGAGGCCCGCGCGAGGGTTCAAGTGCTGCGCGCTGCTAGCGCGGGTCTCCGGCTCCCCAGGATGTTGGTCTCTCTCTCTCTCTCTCTCTCTCTCTCTCTCTGGCTGCGCCGGCATTTTTCATGAAAGCGCTTCCTTGCAGCTCCAACAACGCTGCTACGATCACTCTCGCCCTTTCGTTTTGTTCTTTTTTTTTTACTTTTTGATCGCGTACTTTTGATTTACGCGAATAAAAAAAATTTTTGGCACCCCGTCTCTTTCTCTCTCGCTGTGCGTAAAAGTGCATATACTGTTCATTGTTAAACTTCGAGGGCCATCAGCACCATCTGTTGACAGCTTACGTGACAAAAGGCCATTCACGCGAAAAGACTTCCTTACTGTCGCCCACGTATCACCCTGTTCGTCCCTGGCGATTTTGTTCTTTTCTCGGCTTCCTGGGTGCGTGGTCACTTGTGAAAACGTTTTCTTTTTTTTTTCCTCTCGGCGTCGTCTTCCGTGCTGTTTTAGATTAATTTATTGTTTTCAATGCTTTGTCTTGTCAAACGCTTTGTTCGGCATTGTCAGACGCCTTACGCAATAGCTAACATTGCGCTAACCGTTTTGCAGAAAGTTGTTAATTAAGAAGCGTGAAATAGCAGCCATGACATAGGCCGCGCATGAAGCGACATTGTGTTGAAATTTGTGTTGAAATCTTCTGTAGAGCATTTGAAAAGAACCCTACATCTATAAGCGTACTTACACACAATGTAACAGTCCAACAGCTCAGTTTAACGCAGTTAGCGAATGGGAATGGCTTTTTTATTGCAGTGAGGCCGTAGAATTTGCAGCATTTGTTTCGCAATATTTATTATTACTTAGTTTGTATATACAGAATATATAAAGACACGAAGGAAATGGGGAAGGAACAGCCGACAAGTGCCACCTAGAGAACATAGCACCTATCTGCTCATTATGGAAAGGGAGATCCCACGTACCTTGGAAATTGACGTTATGCGAAGCATGCGTATAGAAGGTGACCATGTTGTAATTTTTTTATGGAGTGACTTGTTATGAATTGACGCTATGTACAAATGTTGCACGCACAGAGATAAGCTGAACAGTAGCAGATGCTTATGTAGCCAGTTGTTGTTACGTGCGTGACGATGCCGACAGGAACACGAACATCAGCAACACCAGAAGCGATAAGCTGATATGAAGCGCTGGTGATCGCGTGGATGGTAGCCTTGAACACTGCTACACAAATCAACTTCAGGGGATGACACTTAATTACAACCGACTTTACCCCAACGTGACGGCTGTATCACATGAATAAATGTGCGATGTTCACAAAATTAGGTAGCCCCAAAGCTTCGGCTTCAAAAATTGAACGCAATAGCGATATCTTGTCTCTAGTGCGTACATCAAACACTTAAAGCATGGAATCTTTTCGAACTTGCTATGCACCTACTGCGTGGCCTTAAGGGAATAAGCGCAGTAGCGGCTGCGCCCTCTGGGGTGGGTGGCTCGCTTTAAACGATCAGGTAATGATAATCACATGTTCTGAAGTAATGATAATCACAGATCGCATTGTACGCTTGTTCTATGCATCATTGCTGCGATATATTCTGTTGCATTGTGAAGCATGTACACAGGACGCCTATGTTTGTAAACATGAAAGTTACTTTCACTGCATTTTCGAGCAGAGGGAGTTATTGTCACTATATCTACCAGCAGACGCGTAGACGTGCTGTAGAACATCCGCTTGCCACGCAAACGAGCCCGGTTAAATCCCCAATCAGATCCAAACGATCTGGGTTCGATCCCCACTTGCACCCAGGATTTCTATATCATTTAATTTATTTGCATCTTTCTCGATTTTTTGGTCACGCATAAGATTAATTTTCGCTCGCAACCAATGACGCCGACGCCAGAATTTCTGCGAAACGAGCTCTTTAACGCTCTTGCGTTAAAATATAGATAGCCAGCATTGCAATCACAAATGACGTTTCACGAACATTAGGTCTATTTGAAACGTAGCTTGAGACCTTGTATGACACAGTGGTTGAATACTTGATTGCCACGTACAACGCTCGGGTATGATTCCTGCTGCAACCTTGATATTTATTGTTTGCATTCGTCGGGTCAACACTGCCAATGTCAGCTTTTTCTTAACGCTCACGTGTCGAAATTACCCGTGTGTGTTATCACAGGTTTGGGTAGATACTAATTAAGTGTCTATCACCTCTGCCACATACCTGCATATCAGTGGCACATGCCCGCCCGCAGGTAATGCCACTGTTTGGCGGACTGTGTTTGACGACGTACGTGACGGGATATCGAAATTATTCATGTCTTTACCAGCGCGTCACATCTGTCAAACCATCTTACCCTCCCATAATAATTTTAGGGGCGAAGCTCCTTAAGGCGTGGTCGGTCGTCACCTGTATGTATGCATGTATGTAGTAACCGCCCCACAGCATATCCGCGGAGTGAATGATGAGTGGGGCGAAGCTTTGGAGGGTTTTATCGGCAAACCGGAAATCCTCCGCTGGCCATGTCCGCCCGTCGTCTGTCTTTCTGTCTGTTTGACGCACGGACGGACGGATGGACGCACAGATGGATGCATGAATCAACGCACGTGTGGACGAATGGAAGCAAGAACGAACGGACGGAAACGTGGATGGACTGACGGACGCTTTGCCCCACTCATCATCATTCACTTGTGGAGATAGATAGATAGATAGATAGATAGATAGATAGATAGATAGATAGATAGATAGATAGATAGATAGATAGATTACCAAAAGGGCTTGCAGTATGCAAAGAAGTGCTACGCATTTAAAATGAAACCGAGAGTAAAAAATGAACTCAGTAATAAAAGCAGCGTTTCTTTTTGTCATTTCTGATAGCATTTTAACCCTCTCGTACAGTCCAACACAGCTCAGTTTTGTTGTTTGCGCAACTCCGTGGCCGAGTGAGTAATTTCTGCTATGCTTTAACTAACCCGCTCTACGTCGCTCAAGCTTCGACGATGCGTGCAATAATAAAACGACCATTGGATGGCCACTTTCGTCTATATCTGCTTCGGTACTGCTCTCCAACAATGTAGCGAGGCCCCCCTTTTCGCGGTGCAACTTACCACGCTAAAGGGGCCTCTACACCGCGAAGGTCGCGTCTGTATCAGCCCATTTTGGTCTTAACTCGGCTGATGGCTATTGACTCGGGGCAAACTGGACTGACTGCCACTTCTACCGCGAAGTACTTCATCGGCAAATAGGAGCGGAAAGGGAACGGAAGAGGAGCCAGGTTCCCTTTGAAGCTCATAACCTGAGGCTGGCGTATATTTGACCGAGCTCGCACGTTGCGGTACCGGGGAGACGGAGGAGTCAGCGACTGAGTGATCTGGGGCCGCGGGGTGGGGCGGAGCGGGAGGGCAAGTGGTGATGTTGAAGCTCCAATACACTCGACGACGCGTTCCGCGAGTGGGCGCAGGAACGGAATCGTCTGTTCAGCGGCGCGTTCTCTGCTGCGGCCAACGAGGTTAAAAGTTTTCTTCGTTGCGCCGGACCTATTGCCCCCTTCCCCTCTTACCCCCATTGTCCGGGCGAAGCACTTATTCGATTTCACGAGGAGCCGTCGTGTAGCAGTGGTGGCGGCCGTCGCTGCGTTCGGAGAGTTCGGCATGCTTTCGATTGAGTTTGACCGCTCATCGAGCTATCCTCCACCTGATCCGGGGGGGTGCTTCTCTCGACCTCTCGTTCCGTGAAGCCCCTCTTCTGGTTCGCGCAGATCGGTTCTTGCGTCGGCGGCCCTCATTTGTATCAATCGACGATGGTTACGCGCCCTCCTACTTTACCGAGTCTCTGTTCCCTCTCGCCCTGTGCTTTTTGCTCGGGGCGTTCTGCGCAGCTCTCACCACCTGCTGTTTCGCCTCGCGGCGATGTCTGGATACGGCTACGTTCAAGGCAGCGAAACGTGTGCGCGGGTCAAGTTATACCCCTTGAAGAAGTTTAATTCCCAACGTTACTTTTAAGACCATTTTTTTTCTTTAAGTGACTGAAAGAGTGCAGCTTTCGACCAGTGTTGTCCGGGGATAATTTTGCGAGGTTCGAAAAGTTACACGTGGTAATAGAGAATGCACTATTCATCCACTTATATGCTTTCATTCGCAATTTCCTTTCCGCGAGACTACTCGCATCAGGCTTAGGTCGCGTTTTTTACCCCCGTGTGCCCACTTAATTTGGTCGCAAATTCATTGTCGTCTGAAGCAGCTTATGCAGCATGTTTGGAGGAGGCTTACTCAGTTTTAAAACGAAAGTTTCAGCTGTGCCACTACTTCAACTCTACATTGATAGCCCCGGAAAGCGCACACACACAAACACACGCACACGCACATGGACGCACACACACACACGCACACAAACACACACACACACACACACTCAACGTTTGCAAAGCAGGGCCGTCATGCGAGTCAACAGTAAAGTTTTAAATATAGCTATTTTCATAGTAAATAACACTTTGTCAAACCACACGCACGAATTTTCTCATCTATACTACTGCGAGAATAAGTGCTGCTGCCAGAGCTGGTCAATTTAGGCAGCACAGAATGTTCATCCGAGCAAAACGTACAGCTCTCTGCAAAAGAATGCATGCCCCATCTGGAACTATCGAAGCCAGGGTTTGCGAGTTAGTCGCCTCCCTCTGCAATCAGCTCTCAACGAGACTGGCTCTCGACGTGGTTGCCACTTATGACTGGTGCTGGTATCGCTGCAATGTAGAGAAGCCGGCGTGGTCCTATATGGCGAGGCCCCTCTACACATTTTCGCGACTGACTGAGCATGTAGGCACAAGAGGGTTCTCGTTTCACTCTATTTGATCGTTTGCAGCTTGCGTGCTTGCGTGTTCCTTGCCTTTGGCTCCTACCGACTACGGGGCATCGGCCATGAAAGCGGTGGTACATATAAATGTGTACTTTTTTTTTAATTTTAAGAAGGCATGAGGTGGACATAGACTAAGAAACAAAAATGTAAGATGAACTTGTGTATTTAAATTACTAGAATATTATGAAAAACAGTGAACAAATGAAACGAGTTATGAGCCAGAAAATTTTGATAGAAAATATTGCTAACAGTAAAATATTTTTATGTGACCAAGAAACTTGCATGTGGCTGAGCATACGTTTTTGTTGCTCAATGTCAGAGAAGACGCTTCGACGGAAAGAATATTTGCAGAATTCAGAAATTTTTTTTCAATTTTTAATAACATTTAAAAATGCTTTCTTATTGCAAGTGAAAAGATAGCACGTAAACAAAAAAATATCGATATTTTCTAGGCTCTTGAGAGTAATAGTAAATTGAAGATTGTACGAGACCAGACCTGCATAAAAAAAATTAAAACGAGGAGGTTATACGGTATCGAAATTATGTAATTGCTACTTCCAGTTTCCGATTGGGACATCATTTATGTTCCAGGCAAAAGAACAATGGCCATATTCTGAAACGGAAAGTATCATATTCTACGCATCTTGAATTAAAGAATACTTTCAGATTCCAGACTCCATGAGAAAAGCTCTGTAAGGCACAATGGACTATATAGGACCACCTAGGAACCCCCTCACTGTAGTATGAGCCATCTTGCTTATAATAAAGCCCCAGTGGCCTATCGTGTAGAGTACCCGCACGGTAACGCAAGTCTTAAGGAATAATGATGTGAATTCATTCAGCACAAAAGACTCAGAAGAAGTTAAAGAGAGGGAAAGGAATACTGTCAGCGAATCAGTTACTACAACAACTGCCTAATCATTTGCTGAAAAATTTTTAAGGGATAATGTAATTGTTAAGACCACAGTTTCGAAAGTGGGAGTATAATCTGGAAGACAAAAGGAGCATGTCCATGATAAAGCCCCTGAGGAACTGCCTCCTTCCCGCTTTCTCTTCGTCCATAGATACACCAGTGACAACTACATTATCTATTTCCAATTGACGTAAATGGTCTTCTAATAAGCCTCTTAAATGTCTAGGCGGTAAAATTTTGGTATTGGACGGTAATATATCATCAGGTTCAATTTTTGTTTTCGTCGATGATTCCCCCTCTGGAATGATGTCATGTATATTAATTATTGAAGTTGGTTTTGCACGAGCAAAACTTGTGGTTTACATACGTGAACAAAGCTCATTAAAATGTCGTCGATTCAAGGATGAATACCAATTTCCAGCGTCTTTGTGAGGATGCGTAAATGTTTAAGTGTGTTTCGATGGTAAGAATCGGGAATCTGCAAATTAAAGTGGGTATTCGGGCTTCTTGACATAAAGCATTATTTGAAGTAAACAAGGTATACCCCTAGACAGCTTCGAAGGGCCTCTCGCTCAAAAAGAACCAGGAATTAGTCTTGTAAGCTGGCCCCATGGGTATAAATTGTGACCAAGTTATAAAATTGAATGAACATGAGCTCAGTCGGGATGGCCTTGGGGCTCTTCATGTGCGCGAAGGCACCATTCCTTGGCCCAATAGCAACATAAGCGCTGCTGAATCCACTGCGTAGAAAGATCTACAAAGGTACACCATGAGAGGGAATAGAAGCAAACCAGGAGGAGGTCCTCTTGTTTGAAGAGGAGATCGACATCAAGAAAAAGAAGGAACTGTACTTAACTGCGTAATAAAACTCAAAACAGCAAATATATCAACCAAAATTAAATGTAACCGCTGGTTACAAAACCAATGAAGTTCATGTAAGCGATTTCACTAACGTTAGAGGACAGTATGCAGCAGGAAGGCACCGTCGAACGATTGTTGCGCTTCCAAAGATGTATAAATCGCGTTCCTTATTTCTTCTTCGTCTGTAAGCGCATTAATCTCGGATGCGCATGCCTTATAGCAACTGTTACAACTTAAAAATAGACACAAATCACTATATATTTTTGTTCTGCCTGTATAGTCTTCAATTTTCTATTCCGAACACAAAAAAAAGTGTTATCTACCGCCAACAGCCCTGTTTTCCGGAGACATTTAACCGCAGTCTCTACTATAAGGTTGCGAGAATGCTTCGGAAAGTGGTCCAGCTTTCTCTAAAGCCCATAACAGAAAATTCAACGCGAGACACTGAGCACACGGGCGTGCGAAATGCACGCCACTGCAGTTATTTGCGTTCGCGCCATGAGGCATTCCGCAATCGCGCAATACGTCCTGTCTCTCCAAGCCTTGCTACAAGACCGCACATTTTATTGCGACCACTGACGACATTACCATCTCCTCAAGCTGTAGGCTTTGAATTTGACAAGTGGATCGCTCACGGCAATGTGGTTCTCACAAGGGGGGTAAATGAACTTTCCCTTCCGGATGAACTCATCCGAGCTCTTGTGCGTTTAACGGCCAACATAATAAATAAACAAATACAAAGCGAACTTTGTGGAGTCTGTTATCGCATGAGTGTACGACGGAAAACAAACTAACTGCATGGTAAGCCAAGCGTGTGCACAACATATTTATAACTCTCCCCCTGCCGTGTCCTGCGATGATACAGCAATATGAATCTAAAACTACCTCAACCCGTTTTTTTTTTTGAGAAGCGGGGCTGGGGTGGGGCGGGGCGGAGCGGGAGGTCACAATTTTTTTTCTATTATTGCACATCCATACGTTCGATATACACTTTCATTCAATAATGATAAGTCTAAGAAACAGTACAACTAAACTTGAACTATAATTTTAGGTTTTTATTCCAGCTGATATATTGCAGTCTAACGGTTCCGTATGCTTTAGCTACTTAACGTTATATTTGTGCAGATCATACTCAAGATTGATTGATCATTTTTTACTCACATCGCCTTATTTAAAACGCGTCAAATCACTTACCTGAACACAATAAAAGGACTAAGCATGACGTTGCTGCAACTGATTGCCCTCCTAACTCTTCCTCGCCAGCGCTGTGGCAGGTTTTTTCATCATCCGTACGCGCGCACATGATCACAAGCGCGCATGTGTGATCCCAAGAGCTGCGGGTGCAAATACCTGAGCACTTGAAAATAAACAAGCTTTGTTCGTCGTTTACTCATGTTGTGTGACACAGGCATCAACTACACTACACACTCAAACATTCTGCAAATTATTACAGGCCTTAAGTTTGCCAACCTGTAATCCTTATTCGTACCACAGCAATCTATTATTAACGCGACAAAAACTCCGACGCAATTGCATAACTGGAGAACTGCTTCCAAGGCCACCGCATTAAAAGCCTGGCTTTCAGCGTTCATTTCAAAAGGCAGTGCATCCATTTCTCGTCCTCCTTCAGTGCCTTTATGAGTAATGAGCCCGTGGGCTCGTTGCTAATTATTCATAGTACCAAGAGGAAACCGCCTTTCATAAAGGCTTGAAGCTTGGGCAAGAGTGTATAGCCACCGTCCCCTAGAAATGATCGCGCAGAGTTACAAATTGAACTCCTTTCGGCGCACCACAGTAAACACAAGCGCTAGCGCAGACAGGTAAGCAAAGATCAACGACCACTAGCGGATGCGGCGATAATCACTGACCGTCTAATTCAGAATGGGATACAGGGATAGTGCGAGAGAAGAACGGGCTCCTAGAGAGGACGACAGAAACACGCACGCGAAGCATCCCTCGCTGTACGCCGCACAGGCCGAGTGGTCGGCCAGCTTGCTCGTGTGTGCGGGAGCCATACGCGGTCTCGAAAGGCGCCGGTGTTCCCCTGAGGGGCGTGCAGAACGCGCGGACCGTAATGGCCAATGCGTGTTCGGAATGCCGCAAAATATGAGCAAGCAGGCGAACTCGAGAGAGATGCGGCATGCCCGACACGCGTGGCGCTAAATGCGCGCGCTTATGTCGGGTCGGTGCCGTATCAAGCGCCGCGACGTGTAGTCACCGTCGTCGAGTCGTTGTGCTTGCGGCACACGCGAGGCATCGCCGATGCAGTTTTCTACGAGCGAAAGATGACGGGGAAAAGGCCAGAATGGTCCCCACGTGCGCGTCCGTCGTCGGGTCAGGTGGAAGCGGTGAACGCTACGCTAAAGCGCACCGCTTCTTCTTGCGCTTGTTGCCTTTCTGGGGCACATCTGAGATCTTTAACCAGCTACGCGTGCCTGGCGATTACCTTTCCGTTCTCAGCAAGCTGCAGGCTTCCAAAGGAATGCCGAGCTGCACCATTGCTCTTATTGTAAGTGGGAATATACACGGTGCTTCTTTCGCTGTCATTGACACCCCCACTTCCGCGCACGCGCCGAACTCTTGGATTGCATCTGTGATGCGTCACATCGAAACTATTGTCGGCTAGAAGTGTTCTGATGTGAATTAGGACACATGTTCGCACGTGTCGTTACCACCGCCTCTGCAAAATCTGGCGACAAACCGCCTTCGCCGGCAGCGTCTATCCCCAGTAACGCGTTGTTCGCCTGTGCGAGCGTTGCGCCCAAACTCGAGTTTCTGTTTTCTTTTTCTTTAGATACACAGATTTCAGGCCTCATACGCAATGTTCAGTACAATGCTGGATTTGAAAGCCACAGAAAGAAGTTAATACCCATACTAGCGAATATATGCACACACCTCTCATTTCAGAAACTCTTTTTCATTCGGTCATTCGAATGAACCTCGATGACAAATCTATCACCAGGTTTACAGAATTCATCAACAAACATTGGGAAAAGGGTACCGTTCCAAACGACTGGAAACATGCGGAAATAATAATGATTCCAAAGTCTGGAAAGGCTCCAAGCTTAGAAAATTTAAGACCCATTTCGTTGACTTCCTGTTTGGGAAAAGTATACGAGAGAATCGTGCTTTAGAGGCTGAATACCTACCTGGAAAACAACGAACTCATGCCGCACACCATGTTTGGCTTCCGAAAATGCCTCTCAACACAGGATGTCCTCCTACAAATCAAGGAGGAGGTGCTTACCGATGTCCCAAAATATGGCGAAAACGTACTACTTGCACTGGATCTTAAGGCTGCATTTTTAAAAGATAGCTTCATTATTTTCCCTGCCGAAAATTTCTATAAGAACGTGCTCACACAAAAAGCGTTTCGATTATTGGCCACTCTATAATCCCAGGCCTGAATTTCGGCGCATGAACCATTCCCGGCTGACTTCTCTGGCGAGTTCATTTGTCTCGGATTATCCTGCCAGATTTCGAACGTCTTTCTTGACTCTAAGCTGCCGTCTTCATCGCCTTGTCACCCACTTGTTCGCTACTGAGACATGCTTTTCTTATTTTATGTGCTGTGTTCTTTTCCAACAAAAGAATTCTAGCATGAGACGGAAAGCCAACTTAAACAGGTCCAGAGTTGCACAAACTCTTATTACCCGTTGGGAGAGCAAAGATTTTTAAAGAAGGACAAACAAAACTTTGCAGGCCCTTTTGACCATAAAATGGTCAGCAACCCTCACTACACATCGCCTGAGTGTATTTTGCGTAAATCTGCGGGATGTGCAAATGTGTGCACACAGTCTTCGCTCAGTCAACATCGAAAATACTAACAAACAGCTTAAAGCTTTCCCATCGCCTCGTTAAGGAATCTAAGAAAAAAAAACAAGTTTTGAAACACGACGATAAGCAGCATATACATGGGGTTTTACTGCGCAGTGGTTTGAAATAATTTTAGTGAAGTGCAGCTCCCCATCGGGAACGGCTGAACCGGCATTGCCATACGGCTAGGATAAGGAACACATTATGTCAGTAATATTTTATACAGCTATTAGCACATTCATGCTTTCTTGTATGGTGCGAAATTTTGTGCGTATAATTCTTGCTTTCTTTCTTTGCTGTCTTTTTGCACTCATTTAAAAAATTTCACAGATCTATGCGTTTTTTATGACCTATGCGTTGAACTGGTATAGCGTTATTAGATCCGACGCAGCTCTTTGACCAACGTGTGGAACGCCGTACGTACGTGCGTCTGTACGAACGCGCCGCTACGCGTTCTCCTCTCCGCAGGTGTAACGATGCAAAGTAGGTCACGCCACCGCTGCGCGTTGACGTCACGCTCCCCTCGCAAGGTTCTCTCACCGGTGCGCTCTGACGTCACTCTCTCCCTCAACAGCAGCACACTTGCCGCAGCCCTCGCAGCTGCTGGCTCCTCCGCCCGCTCGCAACACACTTCTCGCTCGCTTCACCCTCTCCACAGCCCGCCACGCTATACCACACGCAAAGACACGTAGCAGCATCCCGAACGCGGCCTGTAATTTAAAATGGCTAGCAGGTTGCGTCCGTAAGGCTGCTGCGAAAGCGCAACTACATCTGTCGACTCTTACACCTCGTTTATCTACGATGAAGCTTACACAAAACCCGGGGAGACGCGGGCGCTTCGCGAAGTGATCGGACGCGACGCTCATCGGCTCCGTCGATTTTCGGCTGAAACCGTGCTCTCTTCAATGTGGCTGCTCTAAAACTTGTGTGACTGCATCTGCCAAGTCAGCAAGATTCTGGGGACACCGATCTCACCCAGGTACGCCCAATTTTCGGCCACTTCGAGCAACTTTGCATCACAACGTAGCGAACGAGCTAAGCCTCACGGCGGCGGCTCCGCCGCTGCTGGATGCGGAGACGCCGCTCGGTCAACTCCTCAACATGGCGCTGCCTGAACTACGTGGCTACGACCCTACGACTCTGTCGTGGTCGTATATCCCGACAAATCCATCAGACGACGGCCCATCCACCATTTCGGCGGAGCAAGCCGACATTTTTCAACTCGTCGAGGGTCGGCGTCGCCGCCGAAGAAACGCGGAAGGAGCGTCTGCACTGAAAACTCCTCTCAACAATTCAGCCACTGGAGACGCTCGCGCTCCATCTCCTAAAGCTCCACAAAAGACTTCACCAGTCTCCAAGTGGACGCCGAAACCAACGGTCAGGATGAATCCTGGCGACTACGTGATCGTGCTCAAGCCACGCATCACAGTAGCCCTCAAGGCAGCGTTCCAACAAGGTGAGCTCGGCGCTGCCATTTCCCAACTCATCGGAAGGCAGCACATGAATGACATCAGCATTTCTCCCTATTGGGAGCAAAACATCATCATCTGTGGCACGCAGAATAACGAGGTGGTTCAGAAACTGCTGTCGGACTTTCAAATCAACACCAGCAAAGGACCGCTGCCGCTTCGCGGTCACCTCAAGCTCACCGGTGATGTGTGTCGCGGCGTGATTTCTGTGCACAACCTCGAAACCAGCGCGTCTCTGAAACATAGTGTGCAGTGGCGTGGCGGTGAACTAGTCTATGCGCGCAAGCTGGGGAACTCCAACGTAGCTGTGTTGACTTTCGCGGGAAGGAAGGTTCCGCGTTTCGTCCACTATAACGCAGAACTGACTCCCGTCAGGGAGTACAAGAAGACAGTGCCAGCGTGCTACCGCTGTGGTGCACTGGGGCACCGGGCGGATATATGTCCCAACCCGGTCACCGAAAGATGCAGCCTTTGTGGCCAAAACGTGGGCGCTGGTCCTGAGGGGATGGCCCCCCACGAATGCAACCCAACGTGCATAGTTTGCGGGGGTCCGCACCTCACCAGCTCCCGCGAATGCACTGAAAAATTCATCAGGCTTCAGCAACCAGGGTCCAGGACATCGGGGACCCCAACAAAACCAAAGCACCGGTCAACTGGCAAAGTGCCAATTCCTGGCAAAGCAGCAACGGCAACGCTACCACCTGGCGCGGCGGAATCTCCAGCTCTCGGCGCTCCATCTGGCAACGCTGCACGCAACCAACCCAAGGTGGGCAGTTGGGTGGAGGTCGCCTCCTCTCCCTCCTCTCTCTCCTCTCCACCTTCTTCTGCCACAAGCACTACCGAAACACAAAAACTCAGGCATGAGCTCGCCCTTTTGCGATCTCAGAATGAAAAACTAGCCAGCGAACTTGACTCGCTCAAAACCAATCTCACTACTAAGCCCTCGTTGAGCGACGAAGAGGAAAATATAACAGACAGGGAGATTCCTACTACTGTAGAGAGTCGCGTCGCGGCCCTGGAGACCCAGGTGAATGCAATAGAAACACAATTGGCCGACCTCCCCAAAATTATCCACGACACCATCGCGCGTCATGTGGAGACTGTCATCGACCAGGTGACACAAACAGTAACTCACATTATCCAAAAGTGGATACAAGACAATCCACGCGTCCTCAAGCGCGTAGGGCCAATTAGGGACGTTAATCGCCCCTCAAAATTTAACAGAGTGACTCCAGATGAGTCGGACTTTTCTGAAGACTCCAGTACGTCAGCACAGGGTGCTGGTGAACTGAGTAATCTTAACAACACAACCCCACCCTCTATCTCCGAACATGGCCTCCAACCCTAGGTCGCGAGCCAGAGCAACTCAGCCGTTGTTACTAACACAGTGGAACTGCAGAGGTCTCAAGAACCACAAGAAGCGGGCTCATTTCCGCCTCTATCTTGAGACCTTTGAGTTCCTTGTTGCCGTGGTTGCCCTTCAGGAACCCGGCTCGGACGTCAAACTCACAAATTACACTACATTTCAACACAACCCGGAGACATGTATACTTGTTCACAAGCAATATACCGCCCAGGAAGTCACACTCCCCACAACACCGCCTTTCCCATACACAATGGTGTCGGTGCTGCCTATTAGGCGATCTGACCCACCTGTTCATATTTTAAACATTTACTGTCCCCCAAAGCTTAAGAACGTCACGTTCAGCGAAACTTTCACACAAGCTATGCAGGTGGCAGGACGGGACCCCCTCCTGATCGTCGGCGACTTCAATGCCCCAAGCAGGTTATGGGGTTACCCACGAGAGGACACGCGTGGAGGGAAGCTTGCGGAACTTCTTTCTACACTTGGACTCACCCTCCACACTGATCCCGCCAGCCCAACACGTGTAGGCAACTCTGTTCAACGAGATACTTGCCCGGACCTCACAATTACACGCAACATACGCCATGCCGACTGGCTGAACACACAGGACACTCTCGGTAGTGATCATTGTGTATTAAACACAACTGTGTACATGCGTCCCTTAAAACGCCCACTTACACAAGCTCGTATCCCAGACTGGACAACTTTCCGCACCACTCTACCTATTGTAGACCCTCTCCAGTCGGGATACGACACCTGGTCTAAATCACTGACGTCTACACTGAAACAACACGAACAGCTGATACAGCTCACGGAAACTCAAACGGACGTGGACAACCACCTCCTCCATCTTTGGCAGGCCCGCCGCAGCCTCACCAAACGATGGAAAAAACAGAAACATAACAGACGCCTCAAGAAACGCATCCTAGAACTCACGGAGCAAGCTGCGGAATATGCTGCTCAGCTAGCCGACACTAACTGGGTGGACAGGTGCAACACGGCTGCACGCCAGATGTCTGGTCGCAACACGTGGCGCCTGTTTCGCGCTCTCATCGATCCAACACAAACACGCACGGAAACTCAACGTCACTTACATAAGGTCATGCACAACTTTACAGGAACGACAACACAGCTGGCAAACACGCTCAGGGACCGATACCTGTGCACCACCAAGGACCCCCGGACGGCCGCATACTCCTACGCAGGCAAAAAGAACACGCAGTTGGACACCCCGTTCCAGCTCCACGACCTCCAGGCGGCCTTACGCAAGATGAAGCGTGGCACTGCACCAGGGCGTGACCAGGTTACCGTCAAACTGTTGGCCAATCTTCCCGACGCAGCCTACGCCACGCTCCTCAAATACATCAATAGCATTTGGGACGGAGAAACTCCTCTCCCTCTTGAATGGAAACCAGCTCTCGTGACCTTCATCCCGAAGGCAGGTAAACCTATTGACGTGGAGAACCTTCGCCCCATCTCCCTCACGTCTTGTGTCGGCAAGCTGATGGAAACGATGGTGCGCGACAGACTCTCCGAGTTTCTAGAAACACAGCACACTTTTGCAGACACCATGTTTGTATTCCGCCCTCAGAAGTCAGCCCAGGATATACTTCTACAGCTCCACCATGACATATTAGATCCTGTTGAATGCCCCCACAATGACAAGGTAGTCCTGGCCTTGGATCTTAAAGGAGCATTCGACAACGTGAAGCATGAGGTAATCCTTGACCACCTCAGTCAGACCAACTGTGGTTATAAAACATTCAATTATGTTAGACAGTTTCTTACAGACCGTCGAGCCTACATACGCATACAAGATGAGGAACATGGGCCTTACGTCATCGGCTCGAGGGGAACTCCTCAAGGCGCGGTCCTCTCTCCCCTCCTATTTAATATAGCCATGCTTCATCTTCCCCCCAAATTGGCTTCTTTACCAGGGATACATCACGCTCTTTACGCGGATGATATCACGATCTGGGCCACGCAAGGTAACCTGGGTCACATGGAGTCATGCCTGCAAGCAGCAGCGACTGTAGTCGACGACTACGCAACCTACTGCGGACTCCAGTGTGCCCCGGCTAAGTCAGAATTTGTGCACGTACGTCCCTCCCCTCAGGACACAACTCAGCTCCATGTCAGTCTTCCCTCGGGACCGATCCGTGAGGCCAAGGAGATCCGCGTCCTTGGCCTCTTCATACACCACCAACGCAAGGTCGACACCACAATAGCCAAACTTCGCACGGTGGGAGACCAGGTGGGCCGTATGGTCCACCGGGTCTCCAACAAGCGGGGCGGATTACGAAGCAGGGATGCACTGCGGCTTGCCCATGCTTTCGTAACGAGTAGAATACTCTACTCGACTTCCTACTTGCACCTACGCAAACATGAGGATGATCAACTCGAGGTCATCCACCGTAAAGTTATCAAGCGGGCTCTCGACCTCCCTATCTACACGTCCAACCAGAGACTTCTGGCCCTAGGCGTGGTGAATACCTACCGGGAACTTCGAGAAGCCCACCTCGTTAACCAATACACGCGCCTTGCACAGACCCATTCCGGTCGCCGCCTCTTGGACCGAATACACATCAAACACGATTACTATATTGAGGAAAGGGTGAGAGTGCCAGAACCTTGGAGACGCGCCCTCCGGGTCCGACCCCTTCCCCGCAACATGTCCAAAGAAAACCACAGTGGTCGCCGCCAGGCGCGCGCGGAAGCGTTGCAGCGACACTTTGGTCAAGAGGAACACGTGTGCTACGTGGACGTTGCCGGCCCGCACCATGGGGGGTGGTATACTGCCGCAGTCATACACAACGCAAACACCGTAAACGGGCTCACTTTCAAAGCCTACAGCGCAACACACGCGGAGGAGGTTGCCATCGCTCTGGCTCTCACCTATCCCTCTTCTAAACATATCATCACCGACTCACGAGGGGCCTGTCGGAACTATCAGCTAGGGTGGGCTTCACCGCTTGCTCAGCGCATACTGGAACCTAGCTGCCGATACGTTAATCCAACTCCGCGAAATCTGGTTTGGGCACCCGGTCACCAAGGACTCAGGGGTAACGAACAGGCCGATCAGGCCGCCCGCGCACTCTCTTCCCGGGCTATCTCCCTGTCTTTGGAAGCCTACTCGCAATCAGACAATTCGGCCCTTTCATTTAAAGATATTACCAATTACTACAAGGAGGAGCACCGGCGCTATCCAGACCCTTGTAAGGGACTGCATCGCGCTGACGAGCGCCTCCTTTTAAAACTGTTTACCAATACTGTACTGTGCCCGGCGGTGCTAAAACATTTCAATTCATCCTTTGATGGCACGTGCCAGTTCTGTGGTGAGGTGGCTGACACCTTTCACATCGTCTGGGCGTGCCAGTCTAATCCATCTATCCCCCCCAACCCCAATCCCACGAGAGAGGACTGGGAGGCGGCCCTGCTCGGCTGTCAAGACCTGAAGGCCCAAGAGGCTCTGGTTCAACGGGCGCGGGCGGCGTTGCTTGCCAATGGAGCCCCGGAATAGGGGTTCCACCTAGTGCTGTGAGGGTAGGAGGCCAATAAGGCCCCAACCCAATCACCTCTCTGTAACCATTTAATGGTTATTAAATGTTTTCACCACCTACAAAAAACCCAACCCACCTCGCATGTCCTAGCGTTTCAAATAAACATTTACTAGATTAAACGCTACCAAGATTTTCACTTCAAACAATTCTTCCAGCACCCGCATCGACGCCCGTTTCAAGCGGGTCAACGCCGTGCGAACCGCTGCTGCTTTGCATCTCATCAAGGTTCCCTTCGGAGAGAGGGTGTTCATTCGTGTTCACTGTTAGTTTCAATCGTTCCAAGAGCTTCCTTGAAAAACACATTTTTAGTTAATTGTTCTACATAAGCTCCAGTGTACGTACCTCATTATCGAATTTAGGTTTGGCTCGGTGCTTTATTTTACGCGGGCACCTCCAAGAATGCTCAGATATAGGTTAACATAAATGTCTTCAGCGTAATTATTTTCTTACGTGTGTTCTAAGATTAAAACGTAGCGTTCGTTGTGGCCGGTGATCTAGAACTCATGAAATCGACACTGAACAAACGCACGACCAATAAACCGCACAAGAAAAACTTGGTAGAGTGGGGTGATCATTCATTTCTGACAAAACAAATCATATAATAATAATAATAATAATAATAATAATAATAATAATAATAATAATAATAATAATAATAATAATAATAATAATAATAATAATAATAATAATAATAATAATAATAATAATAATAATAATAATAATAATAACAATATTTATTATTATTATTATAATAATATTATCATTATTATTATTATTATTATTATTAAAATAATAATAAAATAATATAATAAACTATCACATTTTCGTAAAAAACAAACGACGTGTAAACAAAAGAAATTAGACGCCAAAAAGCATTACACACATATGTAAGCGAATGAATATCTTTGTGGTCAGAGTCATCCTACGTGCATGATGCACGGACGCAAACTTAAATGAAGAAGTTTAAAGAACAAAATAACGTTACCCCTCGATGGCGGTAAAGCCTAAATGAGTAAGCGTTGTTATTCTCCAAGTGAAGAGATAACTGTACTGATATCATTGCTACAAAAGGAAAGTATCATTATACACTAGAACAGGAGCCCTTTTACACTGTGGTTTCCGAGAATGAAAAGCTAATCTTTCGATGCATGATAAAAACAAAAAGAAAAAAAAACGCCAGACCTGGCCCCAAAGTGCAGCACAGCTCTAGCAAAAACTGAGAGTGCGGCATTTCTAGAATTTGTTGCAAGCACTCTAGAGCCTACTAATACAGGTACGCTTGCAAGGTAGCCACTATGCCATAAATCACAATTTTATCAAGTTGAGAAACACCCACTACGCCATTATTCGTCAATATGCGGAGAAACGAGGTACTCGCTACGCATTTGCAAAGCATTGTGTGCACTTTGTTGATGCAGTGGCTGACTACGATGAATTTCATCTGAGCCTTTTGTAATGAGTTGGAAGCATTCAACAACCCCCCTCGCAACGCAAATCGTATTGTGTGACGTCTGGTTTACAGCATTCACATTGTGTGATGCCTGGTTGCTATTTTACTCTTCTGCCTCCTTACATTTATGAAACAAACGGACCTGGCCATCCGTTTATAGACAATCAATTTTTATTTATGCTTTTTATTCATACTCGTCGAAGTCTTCGTCATTTATTTTTCCTTCGTCATCTCCTTTCCTTTTTCTCCATTCTAATCTTTGTTTGCTCTGTTCCTTCCTCCCGAAAGAGGGAGCAGGCGTTGTGCCCCTCTAGGTGGCAGTTGCCAGCTTGCTCTCTCCCTCTTTTTTATGTGTCCTTGTGTATCTGCGTATGCAAATCAAATCAAATAAAATAAAATAATAAATAATAATTATGCCATGTTATACCACATATGCTAAAATGGTTCTTGGCTGACGTGACACCTTTATAGCGTCTTTTTACGAAGGAGTTTCGAGCACCGGCACAATTTCGTGGTAAAATTCCGGGCTGCAACGGAGAGGGCCCTGGTTCTAATCTCATGCTTCGTGGGATGTTTTGTTGTTTTCTTTGTTTCTCGCAAACACCGGCTACGGCGGTTATGAACACCGGCTACGGTGGACAACTACGGCGTCGAAAACAGCAATTCTCATCTCATAACAGCTTTCGCTGTAAAACAAGTAAAATTCCCCAAAGGCAACTGTAGCAGGGGAATGTTTAGAACTCTTAGCTGGGTAAGATTCGAAACGCCGTTATTTTCCTCCTAATGCGTGCGTGTCACACGAGAAGCCTCCGCGTGAACGTGCAATCAGCGAACCTCGGTGAGCCGCGATTACAACACGAGGCTCGCACTTCTTCGTGATGGCTGTGGCACGCCGCCTACGTGAGATGATGCGTTTGCGGCACAGCGAGGCTTGGGGGAGCCGCTGAAAAACTGCAACTTTGTCACGTTGAATTTTTCTATTTTAAAAGAAATATGAGTCACTCATGCGAGTCATCGCACTTATCGCAATAGGCGGAACGAGGTCATTTATTTTTGAAAATGCGAAAACGAGTGAACCCTCGATGCCATCGCTTCTCGTTTTTGCGAGCTGTTGTACACTATAAGATTAGCGAGCTCCCTTCAGTGTCATTGAGAGAGAAACTTTAAATACACTGTAAACAAAAAGCCGCAAAGACGCGGCACTAAGTTGATCGAGATAGACTGAAAGGCGTGTAGTGATACTGTTTTGTTGATGTTGTTGTTGTTATTCTTGTTTTCTTTTTGTTTTGTTTTTTTAGTGGGGAAGAGGGGGGATTTCGTCGTAGGTTGTATATTTCGTCGAAATCAGAATTCTGGCGCACGCTTCAAGGCGTTGAGAGTGGTCGTGCTTTACGGAGCGAAGTTCCTTAGCCTTGCAAAATGTTCGTTGACGCCGTCGCTCTTGTAGCGTCCCGTCATACCGAGACACAGGGGCTACCTATACCGTATTCATAGCGTGCACATGGTTTGAAAATATACCCTACTCTGTCCGCCCATCTGTCCGTCCAACCATCCATGCATTTGTTCCACAATGCTTCTGTCCGTCCGTCCGTCCATCCATCCATCCGTCCGTCCATCCATCCATTTGTCCATCCAGCTTGTTCAGGTTACTTCCTCCACGTTTCTTGGAAACATCATGCATGATAAAACCAAAATGCCAGATTTGAATTTGTTAATGTTTAAGACACTTGCGAACGTACCCACCGTTTACACTATTTATCGAAGAAGTCGAAGCAGCAAAGAATGAAAAGCAATTCAAACCGGTACAGCAATTTGTACTGCTCCTATATATATATATGTATATATATATATATATATATATATATATATATATATATATATATATATATATATATATATATATATATATATATATATATATATATATATATATATATATATATAGGCAGGCATGGTGGTTGAGTGGCTGTAGCGTTGCATATAGTCCAGTAGATCCTCCGTGAGCGGTCACAACGTGGTTTATTTCGACGTTTCGGCCTAGAGTCTGGCCTTCATCAGGATTAAAGATACAGTTTGTTGGTGCTCAGCTTTATACAATCTCAAATCGGAGGGCAAGGAAAGAGGAAAAAAAGACATTAAAAAAGGAAAGAAAAAGAAGAAAAAACAGAAGAAGAAGAGAAAAATAATATACGGTGGACGCCCCTCGGGTGTCCCCCTTCCACTCTTCGCTCCACTTCCCCCCTCCACTCTTTCCTCCACTTCCCCCTTCATCTTTCTCCCCCTTCTCCCCTTCACATTTCTGATGTCAGCGTAGAACATTCTGGCGTAGAACACTGCTGTCACTATCTGTAATTTTTCAAAGTTTTTCTGCGACTCTGTGGAAGACACCGTTCCAGAGACTGCGGCGATGGACGTGGATTCGCCTGGGCTTCCACCGCAACCATCGACGTCGTCCGCAGCTACCACGAGAAAGCGTACGGGCCACCCGAGTGATGCCGACAGCGAAGACACGCTGATTTACTCTACGGCCAGCGACGAGAGCTCCGATGAAGGCGACTTCGTGCCTGTGACAAGGCGGCAGTGAAAAAGAAGACTAGTGATGCCGTCTCCAACAACAAGTAAGAATGTGACGACGACGCGAGAGCCCACGATATACACAATTCTGTTTGTGCCGGTTGATGCGGCTCATAGCCTCAACCGGCTCAATCCTCAAGTCACGTCTAGGTTTCTTGAGAAACTCGCCCAGGGAGAGATTGCGGACGTGCGGATCAATAGCCGTAAGAATATCCTTGCCGTAGACGTCACTCAACGAACCACATTGGAAGTGCTGAGCAACGTCAAGATGTTGGATAACATCAATGTTCGCTCATATATACCTGATGGCCGCGACTCTACGGCAGGCGTCATTTACGACGTCGACATTTCCATCAGCGAAATTGACTTTGCTGCTCTCATCAAACCGGTGTCTGCAGAACTTACTATACTGCAAGCTCGTCGCCTTGGCAAATCACGCTGCGTGAAGCTCGTGTTCAAGGGTGACAGCCTTCCATCGCAAGTCAAGGTCGGCCATTTTCGACACACAATGCGACCCTTCGTACCGAAACCCCTTCAATGCCGGAAATGTTATAGATTGGGACATGTCAGTGCTGTTTGTACAAACCTGGCTGTGTGCTCGCTATGCTCAGAATCACATATCGCAGACGCTTGCCAGGCAGAACTTCGAAAATGTCGAAACTGTCATGGCCCTCACGAAGCATCGTCGAAAGATTGCCCAATCATGAAAAAAGGAAATGCAAGTGTTGAAGCAAATGGTCCGGGATGGCTCAACTCACAGGGAGGCCGCTGCCCAAGTACGACGCTGGCGGTCTCGTCGCCGGAGGCCCCAGAGGAGACCCAGTGCTGAAGCAAGGATTGAACCTCACCAAACGACCGCCGGCATACCACCTCAAGCGTCCAGACACGCCGACAACAAATCCTCGAAGCAAGACAAGAGCATCACCGGCTCGCCTGAACCATGGCCAGCGCTGCCAACGATAGACCCAACGTTTGAGCCACCGCATCGCTCGTCTACAATCACTTCGGAACGAGATTGCGGTGATAGTCGCGACAAAGAAATCGTAGCCATGGTAAAGGCCCTTATGAATACCATTCGTATGCTCCTCACTAGCATTGACAGTCCGGCTGCAAAGAGTGCACTTCAGTTAGTGGATGCGCTGAAGCCGGTGCTATCAAGTCTGGAAAGGCACCATGGCTCCGCCTCTGCAAGCCTTTCGTAAAGAGGTCAAAGGAGCTTCGATATTCCAGTGGAATGCCCGAGGCCTCAAGCCCCGCATTTCTGATATACAATTTGTGTTCAAAAACCAGTTTCCAATTATTGTTATCTGTGAGCCAAGGCTACACAATGCAATACGACTATCCAGGTACGAAGCCTTCAAGTCCGCTACCTGCAACGAACAGAGTAAAGTCATGGTATGTATCAGATGCGACCTTACCTATATCGAGCACCATGTAGCACCTCACGATGACAACCAGTATGTCTGCTTGACAGTTAAACGTAGAGACCTCAATTTCACGCTTGTAGGCGCATATATATCACCTTCAACCCGTTTTGAACCTGAAAGACTACGTGCACTGTTAACAGCCACACCTGGACCATGGATCATCACCGGAGATTTCAACGCTCACCACCCACTATGGGGAAATCAGAAGACAGACAGTCGCGGAAGGCAAGTATTTTCCTTTGCTCTGGAGCAGCAGCTGCTTTGTGTAAACGACGGAAGCCCAACGTTTTTACGGGGAACGACATACAGCAGCTGCCTTGACTTGACATTTGTGTCACGAAGCCTAAATGAAAAGGTCAAGTGGTTAGCAGACTATGAAACTCATGGAAGCGACCACATACCAACTTATTTGAAGATCAAGGGCCTGGAAAAATCGCCAAACTACGACACTTCGACTCGCATCGACTGGACAAAGTTCAGGTCACTGACGGAAAAAAGGTGTCAAGAAAATAAAGCGCCTCCTCTTGACACCCTCGAGTATATAATTAGAGGTGCTACTCAAGAAGCGACCTATCATATTCAACATACTTCAGATTATTGTCAATATCAAGCGGAATTGGAACGACTTAGAGCGATCCGTCGTCGCGCAGAAAGAAGATATAGGCGCACTAAGTCCATTCACGACTTGAGGGAGGCAAGGCGCCTACAGAAAAAAATTCAGCGGCGAATCGTTTCACTTCAATCCTTTCGCTGGAAACAACTGTGCGAATCTTTGGATCCACACAAGCCTTTGACGCAGACATGGAGGATTGTCCGTGGTTTACGAACATCGCCACATCAACATCGCCCCTTCAAGTGTCTTTCTCTCCACCAAGGACGCTCCGAAATTGAAGTAGCAGAAGATTTCTGCATGAAAGTTGCCGGTCATGCGTCCGCGTGCACCACGCGCCACCTAGAAAACGCTCCAGTTTCCAGAGATTCAAGAATGGACACCTTTTTCTCTCTAGAGGAACTACAAGCGGCCTTGACGGCATGCAAACGATCTTCATCGCCTGGTCCGGATGGGATCACGTACATGGCTCTTTGCAACCTCGGAGAAGCAGCTCGACGGGCCCTTCTATCCGTGTACAACGACTCGTGGAGCAGCGGATTTATCCCTCATTCATGGAAATCCAGCCGCCTCGTCCCTGTGCTTAAACCAGGTGAATCTCCTTTGCACTTGACCTCTTATCGCCCCATCGCGCTTACCAGCTGTTTCGGGAAAGTGATGGAGAGGATGATTTTGACTCGCCTGGAGTGGTACCTGGAGCACCATGAGGTATACCATCATGCTATGACGGGCTTTCGGCGTGGGAGGTCTGCAATTGATAACGTTATAGACCTGGTCTCATCTGTTCAGTATCAAAAAAGACTGAAACGTTTTTCTGCGGCGTTGTTCTTGGACGTGAAAGGTGCATACGATAACGTATCACATGAAGCTATTCTGGATGCAAGGAAAATGTTGGAAAATGTCGGGTTTACCAATGGATCCACAGCTATCTGAAAGGCAGAACTTTCTTTGTACAGACGGAGAATGGCACAACAACGCACCATTGCAACCACCGAGGTGTGCCTCAAGGCGGCGTTCTTAGCCCCACACTTTTCAATCTAGCGCTACTCGGCTTCGTTGATGCACTTCCAGAATCTGTCCATCTATCAATATATGCAGATGACATCTGCATCTGGGCGTCAGGCGTAACACGCCTTCATTTGCGTGCCCGGCTTCAGAGAGCGGCAAAAATAGCGACAAAGTACCTGGAAGAACGGGGACTAGAGCTGTCATCAGAGAAATGCTCGCTTATAGCATTCACGCATAAGGTTATGAGCCCATATGTTATTAAAATAAACGGACACACGATCAACTACGTGAAGACCCACCGATTCCTCGGAGTCATAGTTGATCGCGACCTCTCCTGAAGCCCTCACATCGCCCATATGAAAACTACACTCACCATGATCACCCACGTACTGAGGTTTCTTGCTGGAAAAACGTGGGGTGCATCGGTAAAAGCAATGCTCCAACTCTACACTGTTTTGTTCCTCGGTTATATGCGATACAGCTTACCCGTGCTTTGCGGGATCCGAAAACAAACTTGCGCGTCCTCCAGTCGATCCAAGCCCAAGCCCTGAGAATATGCCTTGGTCTCCCGAGATGCGCGTCTACAGCAGCGACAGTCACCATTGCGCTTGATTATCCAGTCAACGCATACAACCGCGTAGGCGCTTTGAGAATGCACATAAGACATTTCGCTCGGCTTCCATCTCATCACCTAGCCTCACTTCGAACTTCCAGGCTCCACTCAGCGTTCAGCGCAACTGTAGCTCAGCATTGCGCAGTGCTTCCATTGCACTTCACGCATGCAGCACAGCCGCCGATACCATTATGGTGCCTACACCCACTCAAAGCCCTTCTTACAGTTCCTGGCATCCAAAATGAGAAAAAGTCGTCGCATCTAGCCCTGAAACAGGCCACATTACTTTTCCTGCAAGAGAAGCACAACGGACGCCTTCACATTTACACGGATGGCTCGGTGTCTTCAGTAAGCTCTGCAGGGGCGGTGGTTATTCCCGCGAGGCACATCACAATTAAATTCATGACATCGCGTTTGACGTCGTCGACAGCTGCAGAACTTGCAGCCATTCGTGCAGCTCTGGAGTTTATAGTGAAAGAACCTTCGGGAATTTGGTCGATCTTCTCGGACTCGAAGGCATCTCTTCAATGTCTTATATCGCCCTTTCGCCAAGGACCTAATGAACAGTTAGTAGCTGAAATAAGGCTTCTTCATCACCAAGCAACCAAAAAACAGCACAGCATAGTGTATCAGTGGATACCAGGTCATTCCGGTATATATGGCAATGACCGCGCAGATGAGGCCGCTAGATCTGCACACGATGGTACCCAATACACAGCCATCCCGTTCTCAAGAACCGACGCAGCTACAAGACTTCGTTCGCTTGCACGTGACCTCACACTGGTACAGTGGAACTCGACAGACTTCACAAACGCGCGCCTGCATAAGTTGGATCCCGATCTGCAGCTTCGTCTTCCCCCAAGGATATCTCAAGCTGAGGAGACTCTCCTATGCCGCCTGTGGCTTGGAGTCGCCTTCACGAACGCAGACTCTTATCTCATCAGGATAGCCAGCTCTCCTACATGCACTTACTGCACTTGTGAAGAAACCATCGCGCACCTTCTATGTGAGTGCACCTATTTCAACGTGCAAAGACAAGAACTCACTGCAGCTCTGGATAGACTAGACAATCGGCCTTTGTCGGAACAAAGGATTCTGGGTCATTGGCCGAGCCCATCCTCAGCCCAGAAGGCTTTGAAAGCTTTGCTGTGCTTTTTGCGGACAACTGGCCTCAGAGACAGACTTTAGTGTCTTATACTCATTGATGTTGCCTTTCCTCTGTCGCAATTTTTTTTGTAATTTCTGCCTCTCTTCGCAACATTTCTTTTTAACATGTTTCATTCCCCTCACCCCTTTCCCCAGCACAGAGTAGCCAGCCGGTCTAAGAACTGGCTAACCTCCCTGTCTTTCCGCTTAAACTTTCTTCCTCCTCCTCCTCCTCCTGATGTCAGCGGTCTGTGTATGTTTCCGTTCACTAACGCATTCCTCCCGATCAGACGGCCCCTCCTGGCACTGGCGGTTTAGTGTGGGGCAATAAAGAGCTTTTCAGGAAGTCCTAAGCCTTTAACTACTCGGTGTCCCGTAAACAATTCGTCGTAGAAGGAGGGGTGCCGCGTATTGTGGCAGAGACTGGTAATATATATATATATATATATATATATATATATATATATATATATATATATATATATATATATACCCTAAACTTTGCTTTTATGTATGTGTCATCTCATTGGTTTCATGATATTCCTCAAGCCCAACTGTGCGAATACTAGCCTATTTGTACTGGAATGCTATTTAAATAGGAACTATAAATATGTGTTACACGCGCGAATGCGAAAACCAAATAAATATAACTCTCTATTCATATTTTACGTTCAGTTATAGCACTGCACTCCAGTACGGTCGCGTGTTCTGTTTACATTAAAAGAGATCAAATAGCAACTTGGCGTTATTAGTCAGTTTGGCGAATTATTACGGCATGCCTAATGAACCTCTAGTTTACCAAAAAGACCTTATAGCAGGCAAGTAATCAGCTATGACTTGTTATTCTGGAAACAACAGTGAAGCTATATCTTCGCTGCACTGTTTTTAACATAATAATGTTAGATGTTCAAGTCAATATTATTTAATGATGGCTGACAATCTGGTATTTCCTTGACTTGACAAACTTTGAGACAGGACCCAACATTTTTTGTCCTTCTGTCCAAAGCTGGTCGTTAGATTATAAAGACTTGTACTCGCACTTGTTTATAAGGTGATTTTATGTAGTACATGCTCATCATGGTGATGTATACCTCACTTCAAGTCATCAGCCCATATAAGCGACATTACGCTTCATCTTGTGAAGTAGCCCGCAGGATTGAAGCTAAAAAAAGTAAGTTAAAATTTGAAAATTTAGCAAACTTGGCCATGGTGAAGGTTGTATGCGCGCGTGTGTACGTGTTTCGTTTTCAGTGCATAATTATTTCTGCCCACTCACTAGATTTCCCCCAAGCAGAGATTACTTACTAACCTCTGCTTGTGGGCGCTGTTTAGAGCAACGCATCTTTCTCTATCCCACACCTACAATCATTATGACTGCTTGCTCACGTTTTCAGAGTTTTTAGATCAATAAATCTGTGCTATTTCCAGTCATGCTAGGTTGAGGTTAACTTGCAGTTTTCTTGTGCGCATCGCACGCACAATTTCGGGAAATTCGTTGTGGGAGTTCGCGAGTTGTGTGCGTAAACATTGAATACAGATACAAGACTTCACTCGGCACCAGTCCATAGTTAGGAGTTGACCAGAAGGTGTCACACATTTCTGAGGTGCCTTCTGAATGCGCAACCATCGCAACTTTTCGTTACCGCAGGTGTCTCACTTCACTCCCCATTATCGTTTCACTGGAGTCATAAGTCATGACTGTCAGAAAAATGTTGTGTGTGCATATGAACTTCTCGCAACAGATATAAAACAAAAAAATTAGTAAGCGTCGCGAACATAGGGTTATTCTAGCCAATAAGATCGCACATACTTTCATAGCCGCAGTGTAATTTTACGAACGAACATTTGAGGCAAGCTTTAGGAATCGAACTACCATCACCCACCAGGCGCCCTACGTGCCACCTGGTGCGTCGCCAAACAATCTACCCAGCCCGCTGACATATCAGGGTACATACGCAAAGCCATCATGTCCTGCGTTAAGTGCGAAAACACCGTGTTGTCGTGATCGGGACGTCGCTCATTTAACTTGCACAATGTTAATTATCTGCCGTAATCACCTCATCATATTCCTGTACTCATTTAACAAACAGTTGCGGCAAAGCGTTTTCAGATTATGTTACACTTAACACGAAAAGGGAGATACCATGCACTCGTCTTCGAGTGTACCGAAGCGCTTGTCTACGTGTGTCTTTCCGTCGGTGTGTCGGAGTGGGCAGTAAGCTATAATGAATCACCACTCTGAAAAATTGGTAAAGCATAACCTATAGAGAAACTGTGGCTAAGTATACCGAATTTTTTGTAGGCTCATTGAACAAAAGAAAATATAGCACTTCCTTCAGCCTCGCAGCTGCGATTACACCTAACCGCGCTTTTCTTTCTTGACAAGTTGACATTTTTTTGGTGACGACTGTATTCATGTACCCTAAGTAATAGAGAGGGGGGGGTGTAAAGGAGAAAGTAAATTAGTCAAGGAAAAGCAAGCGTACGAGAAAGTAGAAAGGAGGTTATGAGTGGTAGCGTTGTAGCCAATCTAATAGGCAACCGCCAGTTTTGAAAGTTGGTCAAGGCGTTAGTGGGGAAGTAACGATGTAGCGCATAGGCAATTTACATCCGTATATTACTTCAGCGATGCTTTAGTGGGCATGCGCAAACTTCTTTTCTTTCCTGATATTGTCCAATTGAGCAAGTACTAGCCATCCTAATCCTCAGGTCATAAACAGAGACGTCCCCGCGGGTGTAAAGAGGCAAAGAGCGCTACACGTAACGCTACATCCAGCCTTCGAGCAGCGTGCGTCCTCTGGTCGGGTTCGCCGGCATCCGGGGGGGGCAGCGTCATGATCCCAGCGTTCCTCGCGCGGCATATGCGCAAAGAAAATGCGCACGCCTCAGTTGCTACGCGCCGCTCGACACGGCCCCGTCGTGAACCCTTTCGCGTCTTTAAGACTGCGCACGTGCCCTGAAGACGGAACGCTTGTTTTAGAGAAAAAAGCGGGCGACTGCTTCCGGCAGCCAGATCCATCGCCTCCGGGTCGTCTTTCGCATTCTCAATGTGGAATGCGCGTGCCACCCTATTTTCTCACTGGGCGACTCCCGCGTTTACATTTCCTTTAGCCTCGTGACCCGGCTCTCTCTGGTTTGTCGTTCTTTATGTTCCATGTGAAGCTTTTCTCCGTATTCAGGGCGCAACAGATAACTCTCATGACACTTTATGCAGATGCTAGCTTCGTGACTTCTGAGTTTCACGGGGTAGACATATAAACAAAAGTAAAGTATATAGGGCTACTTATCTATTCAATGCTGTTAAAAAAACACGTGTGTGGTAATACAGTGATGAATTAGACCGAGCTGAAAAACTTATCTTGTCCTTTTTTCGTTGTTGTTCAATTGTCTTTACCGCAAAATGAAGCATATATCATAGAAACGGCCCATGATATATTCTTTTTGTGGAGCGTTATTATGCCTCATTTTACCTCTATGTATCCACTCCTGCATGAGCCCAATTAGGTCCTGCAGTATGTACAAACAAATAAATAAATAAATAAATAAACACAAAGGACACCCGAGGCAATAAAAATGGGCGATGAGTCCGGAGACATTTTTTTTTTTCGTTACGCGAACTTGAAGGAGCGCTTGGCACTCCGGGTTGCGTAACGGATGATCAGACGCACCCAAAATCTTCCGAAGGCAGTAGCGCTCATGTTTTCGCCCATTAATAACACATGCCATTTATTATGTGTATAAATTTTTAGCATATGTTTCCCTATTGCCACGCCCTTTTTTTTCTGTGCTAAGTCTCTAGAACTTCGTTGAGGAGCTTTGCCCGTGCTTCGACTCCTGTTACCTCATTCAGGCGAAAAAAAAAAACATATCATAAGCCTCGTGCTACAACTTCGGTTTTTCTTGACAGGCTTAAGAAAAAAAAATGTGGCAGCGAATTCGTGACGCAGTAGAGTCCAGTTATAAGGGTGTTTTGAGATAACTGCTAAAGGTGTTGTAGCAACCCTTTTTCAAGCTGGTGCCACGTAACGTGAACAGCGTCCCGATATTCAGCTGGTATTTAAAAAGAATTGGCAGCATATCCACGGAGTGAATAATGGAAAGTGGGGCGAAGCATTCGTCCATCCATTCGTTCTTGCTTCCGTCCGTCCATGCGCCCATCTGTGTGACCGTCCATGCGTCCATCTGCCCATCCGTGCGTGCGTCTGTTCGTGCGTCCGTCCCTGCGTTCGTCCATGCATCCGCCCCTGCGTCCATTCATGCGTCCATCCATGCATCTGTGTGTGTCCGTTCGTCCATCTATTCAACACTCCAAGTACCACCATCTTGCATCTTTTCATCATATATACCCCATATAGAAGCACCGCCATCCAACGAACATTCCAAAGACTAAACGAGAGGTGGCACACGCACACTTTCTTACGGCTTGCGCTTCTGGTCTACTTCCCACTTTTAACCACCTCGAGTTCATGGTATTCACTAGTTCTCTGTATTCATGGCACTGCGGCGCAACGCTCGCTAAACCTTTCTAAAACCAAGGAGGTTACGCCCGGTAAGTATAACGTAGCAACCCTTTCTTGTCAGATAGTGCTCAATGTACATGCCAATGGCTGCTAATGGGGAATGAGAGACAGGATCATTTGTCTTTTAGTTAACACGCACGCCGCGAACATTTTATTGTTCAACAAAGCACAGAAGAAATATCCCACCGGCAGCACCTTGCAGGTCAAAATGTAACACTGGTTACACACTACGACTATTACTACGACAACGAGGGATGAATGGGTGCCGCTTTAAGGAGCTCCGCTCCTAAAACACTCATGGTGAGTAAACCAGCCGGGTACCTAGCAAGCGTTGCACAAGACCATTGCCATTCGCTTCTCGGATGTTTCCTCTCGGATGTGATCAGGCCACCGTCGTAACCACTACATCAAAACGCAGAGGTGCGTTTTCCATGCACGAACACGTCAATGTGGTTTTTGAAGTGCATGCACAGCATTAATGCGTGCACAGCACTTTCATTCTTGTGTATGCAACGCTCATCGCGCAGAGTATGGCTTGCACAACTATGCACTTAATTTGCTCCGTTGTTTCGGCAGCCAAATTATCTGCTTTGCCATTGAGTCACAAAAATATTCTTGCCACAATAGCTCTATGGTGACTATTGACTCTATCGTGGCCAACTCGAATGTATAGCCACTATATTTCACGAGATTTGTGTGAGTGAAGAGATCTCTTTTTGTGTAAACAAACAGGCCCAGTCAATCAATTCCAGTGGGCAGATGCATTCGATGAAATCTGTCGAAAAACGTAAAGCGGAAAGGAAGAATGAAGTGCAATACAAAACTGTAGCAGACTGCGTTGAATTATGCAAAGGCAGACGAGCGATCTAACCAGATTCAATGTTCGTATGAAAGACATCTTGTTTATGAACGATGATATAAAACATCATGTGAAAAGGGGTTTATTGGCGTGTATTGTGACGGTGGCTCTACGACGAAAACACAATCGGGACAGCGCAACGGTGAAGCAGATTCCGGCGATGATCAGTACGAGGCGAGCGAGCGAAGCCCAAAACGGTGGCGATGTTGCTTGCCAACGATGCGTTTTCTTCTTCACACATAGTTTGAGTAAACAGATGCCCACGTTTGTTTACGTTGGGGTCACTTGTAAGTAGCCGAATAGTAACTTGTCCGACAACTAATATAGGTTGAGTGTAACTCGTTCATAAGGAAACAGCAGAATGAAACAGATTACCTGTGTGATGACAACAATAATTATCCGGAACATCTGAGATATTTATTCTTTTATTGAATACACGGTTTATTGTGTGCTAAAGCATTGATATTAACAGCTGGAGCAGCTTCAATGTTTCGTCTACAGTGACAGTCTCGTTTAATTTAGTGATCCGATAGTTAGCTTCAGCAGTGCAGGCAGGAGTTGCGTTTTCCTTTTTCTTTTATCATATGTATTTGGACCAACCTTTCAATGTGTTTTCGATGTACCCATGCCGAGAAAGAAACCGAATCGATATCAATAACTTGATATATACTCATGGACCGCACCTGCAACACGCTCTCAGGCACTTCCCATTAGTGAACTGTTTGGCTCACTAGAACAAGCAAAACCAGTGCATCCTGTGGATGTGTGTTTGTGTATACTGTATTTCGTTTTTGTGTAAGCTTGGTTATCACCACCAGAGTATCAAAATCAAAAGCCGCTTAATTAACTACACTATGAAGGGCACTACTTAGAAATCAACCTTGAACATTCGACTTCACCTTTGAATACCAAATGAAAGATCGAGTATTCATTCATTTCTGGACAAACATGACGGCATCGGAAATAAAGCCACTAACTAAAGGGTCCATATACCACTCCGAGTTCAAAGATGAAACAGTGGTCTTTCTCACCATCGCTGCCTTTCTTACAGGTGCTATCTACTCCTAGTCATTTATTTCTTCATAAAACCGGTAGACAATGCCGCCAGCACTCAGCTTTGAACCTAATCATGGGTATTATGCTTCGTGGCGGCACGCTGCCATCTCCACTTGCGCAGTCGCAGTTGCAGATAGCACCCGCAAAGCCAAGTCACGCGAGACAAGCCATAACGAGAACGAGGCTGCATGACAAATTGAGATAAGAGACAGTTCACAACTGATATTCCTCGCATATGGACTAATCGAGAGCTCATTTTTCTCACGTGAACAGATAGCTCTCGTCACGAATTGCGCTGAAAAGACAATAAATGCCAGGGTAGAACAATGTGCTAGTTCTTTGTATTTCGAAGGCTATTTAGGGGCCCCTGAACAGTTCGAAATTATCCATAGCTAATCGGGGGTAACCTACACGTCTTCATGCAGAAGTGTCTAGCTTCCTGTCTATAGTATACGAGCGCGTCTTGATTTATTTTGTCCCAATAACGCGTCAAGTCACAAAACGTTCGCAACAATACAGCAGCCAAATGCGCGGTGACACCGATAATGCCCCAAGAAATGACCGACACAGGCATCAGACAAAAGAAAAAAATTAAGAAAATGTTAAAGACATGAACCCGCGCAAGCTCGGACAAAACGACGTAGACACAACGTGTATAGACTAAACTACCGAGTAGTTGAGTCGTGGAAGTTCATTCTTTTCCGAGTCTCCATCGCATTCTCCTCACTCTTTATCTTCACTTTTCTTGTCCTTCATCACCCGCAATGAAGAAACCAAAAGCAAAAGAATCGTGATTGACTTGACGTGCGACCGCTGCACTCCGATGGGCAAACGTACATACTACTACATAGTGTATCAATTTCAATCTCGAATATATATATATATGAACTAGCGTTCAATACAGATATATATCACACATAACGGTAACCACACACAATGAGAATCACACTTCGAAGTTTAACGGGGGAAGCCATCGGGCAAAGACAAAGTAAAGCTGGATAAAGCGAGGGGAAGAATACAGGAATTATAAACAAGGCTTTGCCGTAGATAGGAAGAAGAAAAGAGAGGGAAAGAACTTGAGCGACAAAATGATGTGTGCCGTTACGGAAGGAAAGGCCAAACAAAGACGAGCCCGGGGCGACGGCTGCTGGCGGGGCCAGGATGGCCGGCGTCGCGAAATGCCCAAAATGGCTGGACCGATTTGGCCCCTCGCTCCTAGGCCTGATTGATGCTCGGATGACGACCCGAGGGTACCGCGCGAGGGCGCCATAAGGGGTGCACCCTCCTCCTCTTTCGGTCCTTTCTCCAGCCGTCGTGTTTGTTACGTAGACGACCACCGCTTTGTCCGTCTCGCTTATTGCCCCTGACGTTTTGTCGCATTTCTCATCCGCTGCCAGAAAAAACAGCGCAGCCCCGCTTCTAGCGCTGCCCTTGAATCGAGGAATGCGGCTTTTGTTGTTGGCCGGAGCTACTTCGCTTCGAGAGACAGAACCCACCCCCGGTTCGCCATACTGCTACAATGCGCAGGCGTTTGCAGCGCACTTCTGCGGCTTCCTTTCTCTTTAATTGGCGCTTACAAAGCCCTCTGGCTTATCCTATACACGTTGCAATACAAAGTCAAGCTGTTCTGCTGTGCGCTGGAATGAAGTATTTTATTGAAGGCGGTGGCTTAGTTATACTTCTTCCGAGTAATATCTGAACGGATGTGGTGAATGCTTTCGTTACGGAAGGAAGATATATCATTCGATTAGCAGAACTTTGTCGACGAGAAAAAAGAAGAGAATTTGTTATTGACTGTCGCACACTCGCGATGCTGTGTTATCGAAGCTTGTCGCCCTAATGCTTAACCCTAATAAAATAATATTTATTGTTGCCGTTTACCAACCCGACACCATGATATGGTGACTGGGTACGCCTAGGTGGAAAGTCCAGGAAATTTCAACCACCTGGGCTCTAACGTGCACCTAAATCTAAGCACACTGCCTTCAAGCATTTCTGTTTCTATCGAAAACGCTGCAGCCCCAGCCGGTATTCAGTCACATGCCTTTAGAGTCAGCAATCGAGTACCATGAACCCTTGAACACCGTTGTGTGTCATTATTATCTATGTATTAATGCTGTTAATGCGGTGGAGCATCTACGATAGTCACAAAATAAAAGCAAAGTTGAGAAAATACGCACAAAATAATTGTCTTTTCTGAATGGGCCGTAAAATTTTGTTCAAATACAACTCTAGGTTCGGTCGAAACAAGTTGACGCTTCTCATAACATCACTTTACAACTCTTGTCAGAAAATCAAGAAAAAAGCACGATAAAGTACAAAGGTCAAAACTTGTACGTAGTGGGTGAGTATGCAGTGATGTGTAAATCTAACAAAATTTTTCATAAGGAGTCAGAATGAAAACACACAAAAAAGAAGCATGCTCAATATAACGTGGTGCCACGTGATACAACCGTCATGGTCTGTCGTATTATTCCCGAATTATTGAATGCTACAATAATGTGCTTAATTACCTGAACTGTGCTTACACTACTGGCAAGACTAGCAGAACTCTCTATAGCCAAGATGTGATCGTCGGTAATAGCCGCCAAAGCAGTACGAGCTATTTCATAAACCTCTGATTCCTAGAGTTATACAATTTCTTCGTCGACAAGCAACTCCCGTGACGAGTTTAAATGTTGCTGAGAAAAGAAGGATGAAAGCCTCCTGCAGAACAGCTGGGCCCTGCGTAGGCGTAGGGTAATCTGTGTTACATGGAAAGTAGCCTTTGACAAAGATAGGTCCTCCTATCGAAACGTCGGCCAGCCTGTCAGAGGCACTTCTTCTGTTCTGCCTGATTACCCCACTACGCGTTTCAATCTTTCGGCCCTATCTTGATTATGGAAAGTAGGAAGCACTCAATACGCGCTTACTCTTTCCCTCAACAACGCGCAGTACCGACACAACCAAACCAGCGAATCTCTTTAGGGATCTTGTTTTGAAAAGAAAGGAGAACAGGACGGGAAAAGATAGCATCTTTCACCATCGAGTTGTCGCTGCTCGAGAGATTCGTATACGCTATAGCGGTGCTTGTTCTGCCCACGTTCGCTATAATTTTTCCTTGTTCTGGACATACATGCCTTGATGCTGCATTTCCGGTGGAGGCGGAAATGTCGTAGGCCCGTGTGCTCAGATTAGCGTGCACGTTAAAGAACCCCAGGTGGACGAAATTTCCGGAGCCCTCCACTACAGCGTCTCTCATAATCACATGGTGGTTTTGGGGCGTTAAACACCACATATCAGTCAATCAATCAACATACATGCCTTGCTTCTTACAAGGCAAAAACGACTTCATTTGTTGAAAACTCCTGACCAAACATCAGGTAAAGCTCATGCGAACAAGGTCTGTAGTATTACCACGAAAGAAACAATTTCAGACGAACAATTCAATGCTGAGGCTGTATAGTGAACGCCCCGATTTTTTTACAAGCGATAGATTACGCAGCAATGCGCAGTTCCGGCTCTTGCTGCACAAGCATCATAGAAGCAGTTGAGAGTCTTGTACTTTAGCATTCATTCAGTTTCGCAAGGTTATGTGCGCAGAGAGTTTTATCAAGAACAAACAAGCCAGAACCAAACAATATATATTAGCAGCTTTCAGTAAACAATTAGAACTGGGTTTTAAATATACCAAACAAGAAGTCGCTGTGGTATTTCTTAATCATAAGGCTTTCTACGCTTTAGGAAGAACTTGATTCTGTTGGCTGGTGTTCTGGTTTTATTTAAAATTTTCAGGCTTTTGTATTTTTGTTGTTGAAATGAAAACAAATGAAGAGGTAGTTGTCATAAGTATTACTGAAAAATTTTGAGAACCCGTACGCCTATACGCAGGCATGTTGGTGGACTCTAAGCAACCTCCTGATGATGTTTCTGCATAAAATATGAGCGTTGTACGTGTTGCAGTTAATGTGTTCATCAAAGACGCACACACCAAACAGGTGAAAACCAGGTACATTAATCGTTTTGTTTGAAATGCGAATAATGTTTAGCCGATGGAAGAACCCTGACCGTTTCTATCTTTTTATCTACATGTTACATCTGGGTGCTCTCTTGGTCATCTCAATTTGTTATAAACCTAAAATTAGCGCAGGAGAACACTAGTGTATGGACGAATACACTTAATAACTCATGAAATGTATATCATAACATACTTGTGCCGCACGTCATAAGACTTATGGCACATACCCCGCGTACCACAGTAAACGGAATAAGGGTATACGCCATGCATTATTTGCGGTCTATATCAGCTCCGCAACGACGAGACTGAACGGTATAAATGTTCACACGATAGCGATAAGGAAGGATGAAGCCGTGTCGGAGAAAGCCTCGACAGACGCAGCGAATAAAAATCATGGTTGCAGCCAGAACCGAACCCCGACGTTAAGCGGGGCAGTTAAGTATCCTACCACAAAGCCACAACGGCACTTTTGAAACCACTGCGAAAAAAAATGAAATTCTTTCACAGAATTTGTCTAAAGACATCAACAGTGGTTCCAGGCCGGCTAACCGATTTGGTAATTCCTATGGTAACATTTGGTTTTAATTTAGTAACATATCTACTTCTATGACGCAGCGTGCTACATTCAAGTGTTAGTCGACCCTCGAAGAAGACGACGACGATCACCACTTGTGGTAGGCACCTGCTAACACCGTGACACCCGCCTCATTTTTTGTGAAGCTAACGAATATGATTTAACCGGTCTAAGCATCTTACAAGGGCACTCTTTAAGCGGCCGTCAACTGCTCGTGCCAGGTAAGCCCCCGATATGTCCGCAATCACTAAATTTGCACAAAGACATCAATCTAGCTCGTAGTTCTTGACTCAGAAAAGAAAAAAAAATGCGGCACAAGCAGATACTCACTCACTTCTTCGGAATAAATTGATCGCCACAATGCCTGGGATCTGCCAGAGTTCTTCTGAAGCATTTTTCTTGAGCATGTACATAGCATATTTCGGGGTGATTCATGTACAGAGTGGCTGTGGCGGCTGCATTTCTGATGGAGGTGAAAATTCTATAAGTCCGTGTGCTCTGACTTGGTTGCACGTTAAAGAACCCCAGGTGGTGAAAATTTCCGGAGCCCTCCACAACGTCATCTCTCATAATCATATGGTGCTTTTGGGATGTTAAACCACACATATCAATCAAATTATGCACAGAATGCATCGGCTACTTCACTTCGATCGGTTCTCTGCAAAATAAATAAATAAAGAAACAAACACATACAGCTTAATACCGTTAAATCAACAACTTATCGTGTTGCAGGATAAATAACAAATACTGCCTTGACGAAGAGACGAAGACCTAAACAGTGCAAATAATCAATGACTTCGTGCTGTGCCAGGTGGTGCTAATCTGCGATGTCCAGAACGGATAAAAGCCAGCGTGAAACGAGAGCGATCACGAAAAGAAGTCAACGGGATTCGCTGACACGCCGATACATTGTTACAACTCCCCGATATAGAAATTAATTTCTGCAGTGCCATGGTAGAAAAATAAAGAGCTGCTTACTGCAATGGCTATTTGCGCATTCGCCATCTGGTTGCCGGGGGATGTGTATTGGTCATTCAAGTATAGTGAAGCAATATTAGCTTGAACATAGACTCCATGTTTATATAACGAATTGCTTTAAATGTAATAATGTAGCAGTCAGTCGTTTGATCGACAGAGATGCCTTCTTTGATGCCCTGAACCCGTCTGCGCTTGTCAAGTGCGCTTCAGCGCTATGACCTGTTAAAGATAATTACTGTGTTCGAGCTCACATCACTGATGAGCACAGATTTTTTTAGTTTTCATAAAAACTAGCAAGTCCCTTCATTTTTGTGTATTTTATTTGTTTTTATGTGCTTTATAGTGCCTACCAAATAGCCCAGTTCAGCGCCTTCTTGTTACACTGTCCCCTTCCTGTTGCTACCCTCAAAAGCTTGCGAAAGCCCTGCACGCTTATAGAAATTATCGCGCGCTTTTCCACTTGGTCCTGCAGAGCTACGTGCTATGTAAATGAGAAAAAAAGAAGGAGTGAAAGAGCATTGCGGGTTGCCGTGTCGCACCATCTTCATCGACAAGGAGCACTGACGAGCGAGATCACCGAAGAAGCAAAGTGCAGACATCGAGCATCGCAAAGCCGACCTCCCTGAAGGTCGTTTAGAGGTCGCGTCCTAGGCGTCAATGCTCGCTGTAAATAAAGGTGACGAATCGCCGTAACGAGCTGCGCGCCGGCTGGTGAGCTCGTAAGGAACGTGGCAGCTTGCGACCTCATCACTCCGACAGTGGCGCTGTAGGCAGCGCCGCCAATCGCCGAACGAGAGGAAGAACTGAGCGCTTCCATCAGTCACGCATCGCCACGTTGGCGCCACTCAAAGAACGCTCCGAAGAAAAACAGGTCCGACTGTGGCATCTTGGCCGTTTCCCATTGGACGAGCTGTCGCGGCGGCCGAGGAAGCATTTCTAAAGTACTCCCGTGCACGACGCAAGCACTGCAGTCTCTAGCGTCGGCCGTCATTCCACTTGCCTCCCTTTCGGCGCCGTTATTCCTCGCGCGACTTCGTTTCTTGTCCGTTCGTTTTCCCGCCCCGGCGCCACATGTATCAAATGTGCAGAGTTCCTCGTGGCACACTCCGAAGCACCAGCGTAACAAGCAAAATTTTTTTTCCGGAAATATGAAGATTAGGCAGTCGGCCGAACTTTGCACATGTTGGTGTTCCCGCCACGTTACTTGCGACTCTACACGACGAAATAAAGAACATGCAGCTTGCGAGGAGCGTGATTTCATTCGCTTAGCCTTTGAAGAGAAATGCGAACGCATCTGCAGTATCTGGTAATATATATATTTTTTCGCCAATAACAGAGCTCCACTTCTGTATAACGTGCTGGGTGACGCAAGAGCCGCGGAAAGGGCACTGTCGCAATGTCACTTACTTTTGAATTTCACAAGACTTACAAATGACGGCAGGCTTCATAACCATTTCTCGCTTTTAATGTCTCTCCCGTATCCCAGAGACGGTCCGTGACGCGGTTCCGCTGAGATGCACCCATTTACGCTGCCTTCCATTCCAGTGAGTGAATTCAATGCGTATCCTTCAGAGCGCAGAAAACGGATAAGAGGCAATCAGCTTTCGTGATTTTTGAACTTGGATGCAATAATCGGGTCCTGCCTAGCAGCAAAAATCATGACGAAACGGGTGTATCAGTGTACGGCAGTCACTGTCATCAGAGCTCACAGTAGCAGCGTCATTTCTCGCTAAAAAAAACTTAACGCTATCAGTGGATCAGAGCATAAGAGACAGGTTATATCAAAGAATAACGGACTGTTTGGCAAGATGGTAATTTATTATGACAAAAACTGCTCGAAAAACTTTGGTGGAGGAAAACAAGAACACAAGCGTATACTAACAACTAAAACTTTCACTGAAAACGCGTAGAATATGAAGGCAGAAAAAAACACAACCATACACGCGCACTCACAAATCAGTTATCTCTCCCAACAGCCCATCAAGATAAGCAACCTCTGCTGGGTGTAAATCCAATGAAGGCTTGGCGACAACTATGTACGGCTTTAAAAAATAAAATAAGCGTCAACAAGCTCACGAGTCGTACACAAAGCGGCGACACAAGCACACACATTACGTGCTGAGAACAACACGCTTACGGCATGACGAGCACCGATGTTTTTCAAACCATGCGCGGTTCTGTGTAGGTATGAGATAACTACATGCGTCTTTTTTTCTCATTCGATATACAGGTTGCTCGCCTTGAAAATTCTAGATTTTTTAGCTATGCGACTTGCTCCTTGTCAGAAAAACTCATGTCAAAGCTCAAGAAGTTTCACCGCGGGGATTCTAGTGCCCCGGAAGTTAGCAAGAAATAAGAAAAAATTAGGGGACCCTAAATTTCCGCATTGAAGAGTTGAACGCGATAACGATGTCCTGTTCCTAATGCGCACTTCCAACACTTAGTGCATGAAACATTTTCGAACTTACTATGCACGCACTACGTGGCCTTAAGAAAATAGGCGCAGTAGCGCGTGTGCCTTTTGAAGGGGGTGACCGACTTCCATTGCGATAATCATACGTTTTAATCATAATCATATGTTCATATAACAATGGATGCTGGTACCACGCATTATTAGTGTTATACTTCACGTTGTTTTGTGAAGCATGTATACAGGACGCATGCGTTTGTAAAGAATGAAAGCTACCTTTTCTGCATTCCAAGCAGAGGAATTTTTTTTCACTGTATTGATCGCAGACGCGTGGGCGTTTGATCGAACATTCGTTCGCCACACTAACGACTCAGTTTTGATCCCGACTCGGACGCAAACGACCCTGGTTAAGTCTCCACTTTGACCCAGAATGTTTATCATTTATTTTATTTGCATCATTTTCGATTATTCGGTCACGCATATGATAATATTTCGCTCATAACCAACGACACTGACGCCGGAATTTCAGCGAAACGAGCTCTTTACCGCTATCGCGTTAAAAAAAAAAGTCGGGCAGTTATCTCCTACATCGTATGTGTTGTAACACATATGTACATGCGCACAGTTTCGATGAGTCAGTTCTTTCTATATATGTTGTTTCTTTTGCCAAATAACTTTCAGTTGTGAGTTCAGTGCTGTGCCCCCACTGCGTACGTATCTAATCCGTTGCGCTGTAAATTATTCTACGATGAATATTCACCAACTTGTTTAAATAGTGATTTTACTTCAAAAAGTTTTCAGAATCTGTCCTGTCGCATGCTGCAATTGCACTGCCTCTTCTTTTGTCCCGATGAAAGCGCTGAAAACCAAACAGAGAGATACGCATGGGGGGGAGGGGGGAAATGCGCCACACGCACCCTGCAGTGCTTTCTCTTCCCTTCTCTCTCTCTTTCTTTTTTTTTTCAATAGGCGGCTTTTCACTGCGATAACGCACGCATGCGTGGACAAATCTAACCCTCTCGCGAAGGCCCCAATAACGACCGAGCGCGCCATGCTCAAATCAGTCAACGGCTGATGCTTGGCCTTGGACGTAGTAATTTTAAGCCTGTAGCGTCATTTTCTAGAGTCGAGAAAGCAATTTTCAAGTGACTTTGAAAATGTATTGTAAATTCCTAGCCTTGTGTTACGCTATAGTATTTGACACACGTGACACACGTGGAGCCTCGACTACCAATCCACAGTGTTTTTGACCATATTCAAAAGTGTTACAGGGCTTCTTAAGGAGTGTTACGGACGTACGGACATGTCCCAAATGTGAACGCTCTGGCACAACTTCTAATATGAAGGGTCAGTAAACGCTACAGGCTACTGTCGCATTCAAATAAACACAACTTGCCAAAAGTGATGCAGCTTAAGTCGCATATGTGTTTCTAATGTGCATCGTTCATGCAACAGCTGGTTTTCCTTATTCCTCCGAGGAAGATATAGACTGTATAACTTCTAGACGCAACGATATGCACTAAAGGGAACGAAAAAGTAATTATTCGAGGTCTCTTTGTTTTTTTTCTAAACACTTCTATATTAAAAAAAAAAATACTCTGTTCCCGAAAAATGGCAGCACGAACCAAGCCCATCGCGAGTGCGGTATAGTAACTGCGCGCGGACGGCGGGCGCTGGTGTACCCGAGATGCAAGGAAGCAAGAATTCAGACGGTCGTTCATACTCGAAACGCATAACTGACTCGCGAATTTTCCGCACGCGTTACTTACGGCAGCGCTAACAAGGTTCGCAACGAACACACTCCGTTTCTCCGACACTTTTCTTCCTCTCCACACCGAGGGAGATATCGGCAGTACAGCGGAAGAACGAGAAATAAGAGAGGAGAAGAAAAGGGCAAGACTCGGCTCGGAAAGCACGCGCGCGGAGCGTTCCTCGCCCTGCGGCGACTGCGCTTAGCTGGAACAATGAGCCCAGTGCACCGGGGGAAAAAAAAGGCACAAACTTCGCCTTGAAGAACCTCTCGCAAACGGCTCTTGGCCTGTAAATAATGGTCGCCCATAAAAATGTCGGCCTAAATTGCGCTTCCTTTCGATAGCCGCCGCCATCGCACGGCCGGCGCTGTTACTTTGACCCGCGTGAGTCGTGCGCGCCGCCTTCTTGTATGGTTCGCCGTAACGACGTGCATATGCCGTCACCGCTGTTCTTAAGGTTTTTATTCTTTGTTTATCTGCGTATGCTGTCACTTCCAACGCACCCCGTCGTCGTTGTTGTCGACGACATCACCACCGTCTAAATGAAAATTGCTGCATACCCCATGCATGCGTGAATAAGCGCCCTCCTCCTGGAAACAGTATGTCCTCAGTTTTTTTTTTTCACTCAGCCATACATGCAGGAAAGCGCGAACACGTGCAATGCAGTTCCCATCACCACCCGTGTTTCCATGAGAAATGTTGTGACATTGGGCCGAAGCAATGCCAAAAACCTACCCGAGTTTTTTTTTCTTTCTTTGTCTTGCAGCACCAAGATGGGTTGGTCACGAATCGCACGATAAGCGAAATAGAATCAAACGAAAGAAAACTCTTCGTGACACAATACATGGATTCAATTCTAAAGCACGTGTTAGTTTAAATAATGCAGCACGTGATCGCCGCTTTGTGCAATTCCTGCGTTTTTCGAGCATCAAATGGATGTTAAGGGCACATACGCCTATATTATAAGAACAAACAAGATATGTACACATGACGATGTTGACATTTGGAGATAGAAATGTAAAAGGGCAGAGGGTCGTCAAACATAACGTTTTTAATCAGGCAGCACTACAAAGAAAAAGCCATGACCATAACAGAAAGAATTCTCCTAAAAGAAACGTTGTATCTAAAAATCTCTCGTTCCAATAGTGTATATATTGAATATATTGGTGCCTTTAAATTAAGTATCTTGGCTGGTGTGAAAAACGATACCTTCACGTGTTAGGCTAGATCATGATGACGATCCTGGCCCACATATATCTCTCTTCTAATGCTCGAAAGGAAAACAATTCTCAATTAAAACTGACCGGAATACAAAGCTCCCTTATTAAAAACATGCCTTGTTTGCCGATAACACACGCTGTTTTCGCGATGCGCTCGCGGTGTTGTCCAGCCACCGTTCAATCAGAGGTGGCTGCAGATGAATAAAATTTAAGGAACCTTTTCTGTAATTGTCCTGTACAAGTATACTGTGACAAATACTGTATATGTATCTTCCTGCAATATTTGTTTTTTCTTACTTCGATATAAACCATTCGAAATCTCTGAGCACATTTAGAACCTGAAAAAATGAAGCGAAAGTCCGAACGTGAAAGTTGTAAGCGCTTCACTGCATAAACGCAATGGCACATTGTAGCTTTACCTTCAACGTGGGCTTTATGCGGCAAAGCACGCTTTCAAGGCAAAAACAAAGCTGGCGTTTTGTACGCAGACGGGAAGCATTCAACAGTTTAGTAGGTGCAAGAAAAAAGAACGCGTCTATAGGAAGTTTTAGAATAACGCACCACGAGCGCTTGCGGTGCGGTCACTGCCACTGTGCATACGTCGTAACGCGAGTCACCATTCGCCTTCCTGGCCCACCCGCAAAAAATCTGAAATAGCGACCGGGGATTGCGGCCTGCGAGGCCCGCGAAGTGCTGTGTGCACCTTCTATGCATTCGGGTTTGCAATCAGGGTGAAAGTTCCTAGACTTTCCCTAGAGGGAGCAAATGCTATTCTAAACTCACATGGCACCCGCTATTCCTGCAACGTCCACAGCGCCTGCAAACGTTGTTCTAAAACTCCTTTATGTTACATTCAGCAGGCACAAATCTGAACAAACTAAACTGGTAATATTGAGTTTACGTCGCTCTCTATGTACACAGTAACTTTTAACACGGCAAAACGACAAAAAAAATCAACTCGTGCCATTTTGTCTTGTTTGTTTTTTTCGCTAGAAGGTGTTATGAAATAAGCACCTACGAAACCGTCCAAAGCATACTTCTTATGTTTCCTTGCTCTACGCCTTTCCAAGCAAAGTAAATGCATAGTAAAGTGAACTTATAACCAGTGTAAAACCTCGTTTTGTTGTTTGCTGTTTCATGTCTATTTACTCTACAAATACCATTTTAATTGCATATTAATCTTCACGCTAGCAACATCGCCCTTTGATTGATTGACACAATGCGATGCCCCCTCTTAATTTGTCCCACTAAAGCCTGTCTGTTTCACATCTTCAGGCAGTCTTCATCGTCTGGTATGCTTCCCTCTGAATGGAAAATAGCAAAAGTAGTGCCGATTCGAAAAATGGCAGTAAAAATGCATGTGAAAATTTCAGGCCCATCTCGCTTATTTGTATTTGTTGCAAATTACTAAAACACATCATAGCTTCACACGTTTACAAACATCTTGAGTTTAACCGTTTTTTTTTCGGAATCAAAACGGTTTCAGAAAAGGCCTTTCTTGCGAGACACAGTTACTCGAATTCACAACAGATATCCACCTTAATATGAACCTCTCCTAACAAACCGATTGCTTATTCCTTGATTTTTCAAAAGCGTTTGATCTTGCTGCACATTGCCGCCTCATATCAAAACTTTTAGCCTTAAAAGTAGAATCCTATACATTGTCATGGCTGCGTAACTTCCTATCCAATCGAGAGCAATTCACTTCTGTTAGTGAGTTCGATTCACCTAAATCTGTCGTTTCTTCAGGTGTACCACAGGGAAGCGTCCTTCGGCCTCTGATGTTCTTAATTTATATAAATGATCTGCCCAACAACATCACCTCGCACATACGAATATTTGCTTATGACTGCATAATTTACCTCCCCATAACCCACACTGAAGATCTTATCGTGCTTCAACGAGACCCAGAAGTGGTGAACCAGTGGTGTAACGTATGGCTCATGACATTAAACGTGTCAAAGTGTAAAATATTGCCTTTCACTCTCAAACCTGCTGATTCTCAGTTTACCTATCACATCAGCAATAGTATCATATCGCCGACAGCAAACTATAAGTATCTCGGTGTGTATCTCAACCTAACATATCATGGTCAAAGCAGATAACTTGCGTATGCGCCAATTCATTCAAATCATTCAGATTTTTACGTCAGAACATGCGCAGTGCACATCCCCCCTTGTGAAAACTTGCGTACCTAACTTTCGTGCGACCGCAGCTTGAATATGTGTCTTCCATTTGTTCACCACATCAGAAATACCTTACTCAAGCATTTTAAACCATTCAGAATAGGGCAAGCTGTTTCGTTGTTCAAAACTACAGTCACCTGTCAAGTATCACGCAGATTAAAACCAAGCGATTATTACTATCGTCAGGGGCCCGCCGTGATATTTCATTACTGTCATTGTTTCATAAGGTCATTCACTCTGACGCATTATCACTACCATGTTTGAATCATCAAGTACACACATCGCGAAGATTACACAACACTCTCAGTTACAACCGCCTATATGGTGCAACGCAATCATTTAGCTGTTCACCATTACCTCTCGCTATTCGTCTCTGGAACAGCGTACGGAAAACATTGCTTCACTTAGAGAGCATGACGCCTTTTCCTTTCACTTGAACCAACATTTTTCCACACACTGCGCTTAGTTTCACCTATTCTTTATGTGAGTGTGTATGTGTGTATGTATTGCTTTTTATTTTGATGACGTTTGTCCTATATAAGCATTGGCACAAGCTTTCCTTATTATTACAAGGTGTACAATGACACAATGGTATTTTGGCTGCATTATATTATATATTGTAACTGCAATCTGTATTTACTCCTGTGCAATATTTTCGGTTATGTCGCGAATTTCTGATAATACGCGCATTTAGGGATTGTACTGTACTGTATGCCCCCCTCACCTTATGCCTCTTCCGGGGCTGGTGAAGTATTATAAAATAAATTAATAAATAAATTGAAAGTGCAGCCATTTGTCAGGGCAATTAAAGGCCAGAGGAAAAAGCTCCTCACCCCCAACCCCCCCCTCCCCCGCCCCAGCTTCTTTTTAGGGGCGAAGCTCCTTAAGGCGTGGGCTGAGCGTCCCGTCGTAATCGTATGTAGCAACCTCTCGTTAGTTTTTGAACCGGCCTTAGAGGGCGGTACTTGTACACATAAGAAAATGCATATACACTTAAAAATGCAAATGGTACGATACTAGAGGACGTTACTTGAAGTATGATAAATAATAGTAATCACAGCATATCCATGAAGTGAATGATGATGACTAAGGTGAAGCGTCTATTAGTCCGTCCGCGCTTCCGTCCGTCTGTCCGTTTCCTGCTTCCGCCCATCTGCCTGTCCATCCATCCGTCCGTCCATTCATGCATCCGTTCATGCGTCCATCCTTTCGTCCTCTCGTGCGTCCATCCATGCGTCCGTGCGTTCGTCCATGCATCCATTCGTCCATCTGTGCTTCCGTCTATGCGTCCGGCCGTCCATCCACTTCTGTCCCACTCGTCATCATTGACCTCGTGAATATGCTGTGATGTTTGTTTGTTGTTTTTTTGCTTCCATCACAAAGGACGCACAGGTGCCAAGGTGCAGCAAAGCATGGCACCGCGGTAACATATCGCTTACAACGGAAGCCGCGGGAACGACGTTATCGAAGCTATGACGTCGAAGCTTCGAGCACCACGGTGTGCTCAGAGTTGGACTGTGGCACTCACAAAAAGGCAGCCGAATGCTTTTGTAGTGCTCTGTTGCAACCACTCAAACACCACTATCGTCGCCAGAACACTCTGAATTGCACAAATATGACCATCTGTATGTTTCATGACCTCTTTCGAAATGCTTGGGGTGCCGGCAGGAAGCGTTTTTCCGAGCTACCAGCACTAACAGTGTTCAACACATTTGCGCAATTGCGAAGGTTCCTCAAGCCCAACGTAAAAGGCGTGCTGCCAAACAAGAAAAGACACAAGTGGTACGAACATTCATATGCCGCTTTCAGAAAAAGACTTGATACGCAGTGTTAAAAGCACTGTATCACACTACTGCTGACCAAAATGTTAAAAGGATTCCCACCAAGTAGCGAAAAAATGGCACACCGTTGGCAAAAAAGCCGTGAACCTTGAACTTTTTTGCGTAATTAGGCGATTCCTGATGCTCTCTAGCAATGACAAGCAATCTTGCAAGGACGGCTACCAGTATTACACCATAATCTCTTCAGTAAACATGCGAGACCTTCAAAAAATCTCCTACCAAGGTCACGCCGTCAGCGCACGTCATCCTCTGCACTCCCAAGTCACAGCACAGAAAGAAGGTCCTCCCCTTCTCTGTTGAAAAAGTCCGTATACCGATGGGCAAAACTGGATGCCTTTACCAGGCAACGACGACGCAGGTCGTCAGCTGCATCGTCCCCACAACACGCCGTTAAATAATTGATGCGAGGAAGGGACTTGGCGCTTCATTAGCGCTTGTCGCTCTCTACACACCCACGCGTCCTTGGAGTATTCGGGCATGCTGAGTCGCTTTCCAACCTGTTGTTGCTCATTTTGTCACTATCGGCACTGTCTTTTTGCTCAATTCTCGCCTCTCCCAACACTCCCTTTCGTTTCTCTACACCATCCCCTCTTTTCTCCGCGCGCGCTCTTCCATCCCGAAGCCTCCTGCTCTCATATGTACATATATACATTTATTGTTTCCTCGTTCTTCAACGCCATCTAGGCACCTTTGAATACATTTCCGCCGTTTTCTCAAATGTAGGAGCAGCGAGAGTAACAGTAGAATGATCCATTAGAGGCGTAATGATCCTTTCCGACGTTCCGTCAGTGATAACGGGAACGCCGCACTTCTACACTTCTACGTGCGCCCCTCTACTGTTTCCTTTTTCGCGTACTCTTCATCGTGCCTCATTGCGTGCGCGTCGCCGACGACAGAGGCGTCGTCCCCGCTGGCGCAGCAGACTCGATGGGCTTTGGGAGGCTTAGCGGCAGCAACACGCCACCGAGCAGGCAAGCGACTCGCGCGCTGGGTCGCTTAACTCGGAAACCCCCGGCGCTGTACGCCTGGCCTACTTACGAGCGGAGAGATACGCGGACCGGTGTATCGCGTTGACTAATGGCGGTGAGCGGCGATTACTTCAGTGCCGCAGGGAGTGCGTCCGCTTGCCATTTATTTTCAGAGTGCAGAATATTTATTTTTTTGTCGCTCTCGTCGGCGTGTTACCCACTTTTGATTTCTCGCTCTCCTCTTATTTTTTTTGTATCTTGAGAGTGAGAGTTGCGCAGACCTTGTTCATGCTTGTAGTTTACAGGCATTTCAAAAGCAGTGAGTGAGTGAGTGAGTGAGTGAGTGAGTGAGTGAAATACTTTTTAAATGAACACTTAGACCTTGATGCCCACACATTCTCTCAGGTTGGATACACAGTTCGAGATAAACATACATCAAGAAGCACCAAAAATGACGTCATGACATGTGATAGGGATGCATTTAACCTCAGCGTCAACTTCAACTATTTGTTGGGGCTCAAATTTTCAAGGCCTTGATAGGATCCCGAGGAACGCCGTAGTGTAGGGCTCCGGAAGCTACGGCCACCTCGAGTTCTTTAACGTGCACTAAAATTTAAATACAAAAGCCCCGAGCATTTCCGCCTCCATCAAAAAATGCGCCCGCCGCGGCCATCATCCGTTCCCACGACCTTCCAGTCAGCCCTCGAGCAGAATAATTACAAGACTAACGTGACGGGTAGCGTCAATTAAGATGACGTGTAAGGCTGCACAAAACCAGAACCTTTTAACAACGATTAAGGGCACGCAATCATTTTATAAGCTGCTTCATTGTCTTGCATCCGATAATTCGCATCGTAACTCTATGTGGACAACACATCGTTTAAAACGTGATTTGCTATCACCATATACGTACACCGTCCCACCGGCATGCGCGAAGAGCTTGCGGTGAACGACCAGTAAAATATATGCTTTGCACACGAAATACTAAAATTATAGGTATAAAACCGAATTATTGTTACTCGTGGCTCCTGCCAGAAATATCTGGTGGCTCAGGCATGGCTGTGAAAAAACCCAGAAGTGACAGAAGGCAAACGACAACGTGTGCGCCAGCGAGAGGTGAGAAGGCTTGATTTCAGTTCGAGTTTCTGTCTCTGACTTTTCCACATCCGTGTCATGCCTGTTTCTGCATCGCACTGCATAGTGGGCACCTTACAAGTGCACTTGCATCAGTAGCCCCAGGTGAGTTTACAACTGGTTCTAGAAACACCGCCCTTCTAGCTTTCGCTGTGATTGTGCTGTGCTTTCCGCGCGGGCCTCACGTTTTTCATTCATTTTCATTCATTCATTCATTCATTCATTCATTCATTCATTCATTCATTGCTCCAACTGTGGATTTCCTACACTTCAAACACAGTTGGCGTTGCCCAAACACGAAGCTGCATGCGCACAGAATTCACATTTGGCAAAACCATAATTATCAATGAGATTTTTTTTTGCTTTTCAATTTGTTTTTTTTAATAGCAGGCATCGGGCACGTGGGGCAGCTGTGGTCTCCAGAGATACTTACGCAAACATCTGCGTCTTCCTTCATTTTATTACACTCTTTTTTTTTGGACGTATGGTACAGAAAGCGCCTCCAAAAAGATATCAAGAACCATGTAGTGTGGCCGCTAAATGTAACTTACAAATAAAACTTAGCTCTAAAACGCCCCGCCACGGTGGTCTAGTGGCTAAGGTACTCGGCTGCTGACCCGCAGGTCGCGGGATCAAATCCCGGCTGTGGCGGCTGCATTTCCGATGGAGGCGGAAATGTTGTAGGCCCGTGTGCTCAGATTTGGGTGCACGTTAAAGAATCTCAGGTGGTCGAAATTTCCGGAGCCCTCCACTACGGCGTCTCTCATAATTATATGGTGGTTTTGGGACGTTAAACCCCACATATAAATCTATCAATCATTAGCTCTAAAACACATCTCGGTGGAATTCGAGACGCACGAAAGACAATACGGGATGTTTACCAAGGCGATATAAAAATAAATATAACTTTTCATCACAAATAAATGAGAAGACAGAGCTCTTTTTCTACTTTTTCCTCCTTTAATATGGAGTTTTTTGTTGAAAAATGACGCGCATCTGTATAGATTTAAATTTTTCTTCAAGAACGTTCAGTATGTGAACATTTACAAATAGAGAGAAATTGATTTATGTTTTCAACTGCTTAAAAAGGGTTATATTGGAGATGAAAGGTACAAGAAAGTACTAGAAAACCATCTCATCGAACGCCCATGTAGTTACCATATAGTAACTTTCCAACATATAACACTAAGTATATTCACCAACATATAACACGAAGCATTTAATGAGGCAATGCCAGCGCGTAGATTTAAATGTCCCACTTTCATTTCCCAACGATAACAATAGCTTTTCCCAAAGACGCACGGCTTGAATTCATTTGCTACGGTCCCTGCTTTGTTAACAAAACGAATTTAAGCGAAAAGACGATATACGCACAATATCGTCTACCAAAGAGGTTTGCCCAATAGAACTTTTACATTTCCTAACTTCTACAATACGAAGATAGCGAAAGGGCTTGATTCGACAAGCTTCGTTGCATTCAGTACTACGAAACAAGCCATATGAACTCTTACTAGAAACAAAAATAATAAGGACATAGCACAAGAGGGGTGAAGAATGAACAGTGCTATTACATTGGTGCGCGCGTCAAGACAGACCCCGCGCTTTCCCGAGTTTCGATTATTATTGGCCTCTAATGGTTCACTCGCTTAATGAGTTCTTCCCACTCTTCCTAAATGGTCCGCTCAGCTACCAGATGAAGTAACGAATCTATCCCAGGCCCCCGTCTGGCCGCTAAGATACTCCGCTTACTTATTCACACGCCAGCTTAAACTATGATCTGCCGTAATTGGGCGAGCGGTGAACAGGCGTTGCGTGTGCACCGACTCTTGCCAGCAAAGATGACGCGCACGGGTGTGCTTTCCTTTGTTCCTTTAACTGCTGCGGGAGAATCCCCGCGTTTCGCCCTTTCATGTTTCCCTCGTGTTGCTTGTGAAACAAAATAAAGCTCCTTCGAGTCGCTAATGAACACTTTAGGGCCACGTGCGTTTCGTTTTTTTTGTTATGCAACAGCGTCCATTGTCTTTTTCCCCCCTTCAGACACGCGCGACAGCTGTGGCTCTCAGAGCCAAGTTTCACTGGCACACACGCACATGCACGCACGACAGTGTGCGGCGCTGTATTCTCGGTGCGAGAACGCTCCCATGACGAGAGCTGTCGTGGCGATACGCGCACGGAGAAAGAAACAGCGACAGGCCTGAGGAGGACAACGGAGCGGCGGGATTTGTCATGCGTACCATGCCCCGCTAAGCGCGGTTCCCGTTATTTTAAACGATGTGTTCCGACTAAAGGAAAGTGCTAGCGTAGGCGCACGACAAACGGAGCAGCCGTTTGCTTATCTATGTGACCTTTAGGGGCGAAGCTTTTTATAGCGGCACCCGTTCGTCCCTCGTAGTCGTAGTAGTAGTGTGTAACCAGTCTTACATTTTAACCTCCAAGGTGGTGCCGGTGGGATATTTCTTCTGTGCGTTGTTGAACAATAAAAAATTCGCAGCGTGCGCGTTATCTAAAAGCCGAATTCTCCTGTCTCTCATTCTCCCTTAGCAGCCATTGACATGTACATTGAGCACTATCTGACAAGAAAGGGTTGCTACGTTATACTCGCCGGGCGTAACCCCCTTGGTTTTAGAAAGGTTTAGCGAGCGTTGGGCCGCAGTGCCATGAATACAGTGAACTAGTGTATACCATGAACTCGAGGTGGTTAAAGGTGGGAAGTAGACACGAAGCGCAAGCCGTAAGAAAGTGTGCGTGTGCCTCCTCTCGTTCAGTCCTTGGAATATCCGCTGGATGGCGGTGCTTCTATATGAGGATTATATGATGAAAAGATGCGAGATAGTGGTACTCGGAGTGTTGAATAGGTGGACGAACGGACACACAGACAGATGCATGGACGGACGCACAGATGGCTGCACGGACGGATGGACGCATGGACGAACGCAAGAGCGGATGCATGGACGAACGCAGGGACGAACGCACAGATGGACGTGCGAACGCACGAACAGACGCACGAACGGACGGGCGGATGGACGCATGGGCGGCCACATAGACGCACGCATGGACGGAAGGAAGCAAGAACGAATGAACAGACGAATGCTTCGCAAACTCTGCATCATTCACTCCGTGGTTATGCTGCCATTTTTTAGAATCGGCTCCAGATCGCAGGGGCGCGACATTGAGTATAATCCTTGCTCTCTTCAACCTTTTTCTACTGGGCGCAATTCTTTGATTTTTATTACCTTAAATAATTATAGGTGACCAAAACGCGCTTCATCACATCATACAAGAAAAAAAACAGGCATGTTGTCAATTGTGCAGTACGTATAATGAATACATAGCGTTGAAAACAGAGCAACCAAAAAATAGGACCAGACGTGTGCTGGTCTCTCTCTTGGTCCTTGTGTGTTCAGCGCTATGACTTCATTGAATGTAGTGAACAGACTAGTATTCCAAATGTCGGTACCCATGCAATCGATTACATTCTTTTCAAACTGTGAACTGTAAACAGCACGGTAAACTGCGTACTCTGTTTCACTACGCTTCATTTTGATCTGTCCAACACGCTATATATATTGCATTTATTTCACATGTTTTAAACTTGCCTATTCATGTGGAATACATACGACTACTTCTGTACTTGGACATATTTTTGCTGTTGTTGACGTACTACATTGTTCTTACTGACTGTTAACCCAATTTGTTATTACTTTGTATCGACCCCCTTTACACAATGCCTCTGCGAGACCTGTAAGGTACTTGTAAATAAATAAACTATTCGATTAAATTTGCTGTGAGCAATACCATGCAAAAAGTTGCCGGCGTATGTGCGTACTTTAGTACAAAAGTCATCGGGAGTCTTCTGTCTGCGGAATAATCGTTTCTTGAAAAGTTAGTTGAACATATCTAACTAAACAATATTTGAAAACACCCAAAATAGTCTCACTAACTCCAAGAAACGGTGAGCAACATACATTTGGTGGCGTCGTGATCGTGTGCGCCAGCGTATTTTTAAACTCTGGCTAAATTTACCTGAAACACCCTGTATATCACGTCCATGCATTCGTAGCATGCGTAGTGTACATGCATATGTCTGCTTTAAATATTAACTACTGCCACCACGAACAAGTGCATGTTCGGAAGCGCATGTCCACATTCATTAGAAATCTAATAACATGGATTGGCGAATTAAAAATAAGGAGCACTCCTATCGGAATTGAAACTACAATTTGCCTTATTTCAAGATGCACTGGTTCTGGCATAGCTCCATTCTTTAATCAAGTGAATGGCGTGCATATTCAGCTTTTGACGGGACAACAAAACTCGATGGGATACATGCAATCGGCAGCGCTATTCACCGCGTAACTACCACGAAAACTGGCAATACTTTGCCTCTAGAAGTGTAGGAATGCAGCACAAAAGTGCTATAGCACTTTTCAGGGAGGCCTGCTGCACATAGTCATTTACCTTCTTCAACCTCGGGCTCGTTAATCTTCAACTTGAAGTAAGCCTGATGCGGTTCTCTGAAGAGGCTTTATGTTTGCACGTGCAGCGAAACTATTTGCGCTGTTTCACCACTGAAATTATTTATGCCGATAAGAATGAGGCGGTCCGTGGCTAGCACTTTTTCGCCTTTGACGAAGCAATGCGATCCGCGCCAGAATAAACAAACTTCAGCACAGCGCTAAGCGAAAGTGCCGCGTTGACCCCGTTCAAAGTAGCCATTTTTGTTTTTTTCGATCAGTGTTGCCTCACACGGAGCGTTTTCTAGAGTTGCGAATATGCCGTACGAAAAGTACCACCAAGTACTGGCCCTTCCATATGACATACAGATGCAAACGCTTGCCACAAGCGCAACCGAATAATACCACGAAATAGAAGCGCACCTGCTACCAAAGTGGCACAGTGGCTATGGTGACCAGCTCAAGGTCGTATTTAGATGAAAGTCGAACTCTGGAAGGCCGCGTATCATGTGTCGTCACTGTACGTTGAAGAATTCTACGCAGTCAAAACTTTCCGGGGGTGGTGCGATCCATGCGCGACTTACTATGGCATGCGTAATAATTATGTTGGTGTTTTGGGACGCAACAACGTGAAAATATTTTTTCAAGCACCAGTTAGAACAACTCCTCACACTTCTTTGTTTGTTTATAGTGGTATCTGGCGTCATATTTCTGCGCAAAACAACCCACTCCTAGACAATGCTTTTAGACAGTGCTGGATCCCTTTGAAGTATGTTGAAGACGTAGAAAGTGTACCATCAAACCTTAACGGATCCATCTGTTGACAGAAATTGCCTAGCAATAATAAATGAATAAACTGGCGCTCAGAAGTTTTATTACATATTGTCTTGAGCTAATCTCACAAAAAGTATACTCATTAGTATGACGCACTCGAACAAGCAATCGAGTAAGACTAATTGCAATCTACTTTTACTGGTTTATTTATCGCGTTTATTGATATGTGAAGTTTAACGTCTCAAAACCACCATATATGATTATGAGAGACGCCATAGTGGAAGGCTCCGAGATTTTTGACCACCTGAGGTTCTTTAACGTGCGCCCAAATCTGAGCACACGGAGCTTACAGCACTTCCGCCTTCATCTTTGTTTATTGTGTTCAATTGTCCCAAAGATATATTTGTTAACCAGATATACACTCGACGAAACGCAACTTACGTTCTTTGTCATTTCAGTTGAGCTCTTTCAAAGTATAATTGTAAGAAATAAAAGCACAATAGTAAGCTACGAATAACAAACTCAGTAATGTAAGTTTGAGGAAGTGAAGATGCTCTCTCTCTGTCTCTAGACTTGCATCGAAGCTCCAACTAATCACTGTAGCTTTACTTCGCAAACAGCAAAAGGCCAACTAGCTCGCAATGCAGCAGCTTGGGCAAATCTTCATTCCCGCCTCAATTACCAACTTCTTGTTTTTTTTTCAACATTTATTACGCAACGTCGCGCTTAGAATAAATATCTGCAGAAATGTCTCATTTTCTACATATACTTTTTACTCCATTCGTCGTTTGCTAATCAGCTGTGAGAAGCTTCTCATACAGTGTAATACTGCCTTTATTGTTTAGTTTTATTCTCTTTCCTTTATACATTTTCTTTATTGTTCATTTTTACTCTCTTTTCTTTATACATTTTCGTGTTGAGTTCAAATAAACTCCATTACGACTATCTGAAGCACAGAGCTTTCTGAGAGAGCCGACTTGCAGCATGTATACAGCAGTGCTTAGTTCGCGTTCCGTTGGACTGCAGTGCATATGTGGGCCTCGTATGAGCACTCTAACAGAATTATTCGCTCGACACGAATACGTATCTATTATCGTGCATGTCTACAGGAGACGAAAAGTTCAATTCTCCAGCAGAACAGTACTCCCATAGCGATTTCTGAACAATCTCTTTACCGATCTCGAAACACCAGAACGTTCGAGCGTCGAATCAGGAACACATAAAGGAGCTGCTGACGTTTCTACGAGAAACCTGCATTGCTGAACGACTACGACAATGCCACGTTTAGTTGAGCGTGTCTCTACTTTAGAAGAGCGTGAGTGTAGGCTGTTTGGGGATTCATAACTAGTAAACATGACCGCGAAACAATACGGGACACAGAAAAAGATCACTTCGTGTTGTCAGTTTTCTGTGTCCAGTGAGATTTTGTGATCACCTTTCCTAATTGCATTTCTACCTATCTTCGTCACTACCCCCCCCCCCTTTTTTTCTCTTTTTATTAGTTTTTTTAACTTTTCTGTCCTTCTAACCATTCCCCGCTGCAGGGTAGCAAATCAGAATATTTATTTCGTCTCCTTGTTCCGTCTCCCTATTTCTTTCCTCGGCGCATAGTTGCTCATCTTACATCTTTGGGAATACTGACCTTAATTTTCCGTTCATATTTACGCGCCTTGTATAAAGGGGCTGCGAGTTTGTAAACAAATTGGCATAGATTGGCTGAAACTTTTATTGTTCACAGTTGGCAAGTTTGAAGATAACTTTTACGCGTTATTTTCAGTAAACTTGGAGAAGCAACAAGACCGTCGCTAGGATAGTTGGTTGTCAACTCGAATTCGCGGCATGAGAAGGCAGAGTGGCGGCATCCTATTCTCGTCATCACGCTCCGCAGTCCGTGTACATTACACGCGTCGCCGGGCGTATGGACTGTCGGCATCGCAGCGCCGTAAAGGCTGCGGTAGACGGGTACGTCCGCTCCGAGACGAGAAGTGACACCGTCCATTCCGACCCACCGCGGTCTCCATAGAAGACCACCGAGGCTTATCGGTGCCCACTCTTTCCCGGCAGCTCCAACGGCGTTCCTTTGTGTGTTCTGAGCTCAGAAGGGGAAGGGCAGTGCCAGCGATCGCAGTCGGCCGAGGGAAGCCTTCCTCTCGCGTAAAAAGATGCGAGAGGGAAGGAAAAAGAAAAAGAACGCAAACAGTCTTTTACAACCGCGACTCTGTGGACGCGATTTCGCTAGCGTAGCGCGAAAGTGTCGGAGCAGAGAGGCAGAAAGAGTGAAGAAATGAGCACGGATGAAATGAAAGTAAAGCTACAAAAAAATCAAAGGATGTTGAAAGGGGCAGCTTTAACCGGGGTGGCTGAAGATGGATGATGGAATGAAAAGCTGATATGTTAATCTTGCAGTGGGAGCCGCCCCTTCGCTGACAATATCGCACAATACGTCAAAGGACTGCCCCCGCGCGTCGCAGCCGCATTGCGCCGCGCTAGCGTGGACTGATTTCGCGTCATCTAGTCTGTTCAACTCTCGTTCTTTTCAAAACTTTCTTTTTGTCTGTTCAGTCGAGTCAACACTTTGACAGAGCGATCCGGAAGTGGTGGCAGGGTTGGCGTTTCGTGTGACTGAAAGCGTGAGCAGGCGGACATCATTATGAAGTAATCGTTACCTATCTGATGAACCCAACAAAGCAAACTTGTTATGCGAGATAAACCAGGCATATATATCAAGTCTGGGTGTGCTCGCTGTCTCAGAACTACTAGTTGTGTAAATGAGGCAAGGGTTCTTTTTTTATTCTTTGGTCGTTCTCTGTACGTGCATTAGCACAAGGGCGAGAATGTTTAGCGTGTAGCTTGCCATACAAATCTCCCTCAGAGCTTACCATCCGAATATCTCTCAGACAGGGAGAATATGTTCGAACACTCGCCCCGATGTTCAGCAAACGTCTGCTGCAATCGGGTAGCTTCTTCATAAGTTGTGCTAAAACGCTGAATCTGCTTTTGTACGATTGGCGTATATCGATAACACTGAGAATCAATCACGACCTACGATAAGTCTCACCAATTTCTCCACGTCGTATTACGCTTATTCGGCCAAGTGAGAGCCCAAGAGCGAAATGACAAATTTAACAATAACAAACATAACTTCTAACAAAACGAGCGAACGCTTGCTTGATATAGCTCAGACAAAACCTATTATGTTGCTAGTTCATCAAACTATTCTGTGTGGCACGTTAAGTTTATTTAAACAGCTTTTTTCCCTTGAGTTAAACTCAAGTTGCTATGGCCTAACAGATTAAAAAAATTTGTTGTGGTGTTAACAAAAACTCATCGCATTGTCAATTAAAAAGAGGGTTATTGTAGATGCACATTAACCCTGACCTGTCCCTTGAATATATGTGCTTCATCATTCTCCCTCTTGGGAGAGGAAATGCCCAACCCCAGAATAATTCTTCACTTACGTAAACCTCACTTTTAGCCATTTGTCATTTCTGCATAATACCACTATTCTGAACCCACCTCCCCTTTTTGTTGGCATTATTATTATTATCATGATGTAATAATTCATGTGATATCTCTATCGTTTCGAAATGGCCCAAAAAATAAAAAGTATAAGGGGAGAATCGAAGAACAGCTGCCATAAGTCAACATTGCCATCAATGCAACATTTACCATGGTTGAGAAGAATAACCCTGTTCATACAGACAATCGAATTCATCGTATGACGAAAAGAACATAAAATGGCACACTTTCAAAGGCACTGCATGCATTACAGTGAATGCATGCAGTAGCTGTGACAGACTCTAAGAATAGATGGAGTCCAGCAGCCACATTTCTGTGAGAAGTGCACAAAATTAAATAATAATAATAATAATATAATAATAATAATAATAATAATAATAATAATAATAATAATAATAATAATAATAATAATAATAATAATAGCGTTATTTACGTGCACTCACATCGAGCAGTAAGAGGGCCCCAACCGTTTCGCCTCCACTGAAATGCGATCACCATGGCTGGGATCAAACCAGCGACCTCCGGATCAGCAGCCGATCACCGCAATCACTGATCCACAATGGTGGGCAGCACAATTATTGTGAACGCGGTGACACACAGTTTCACAAATGTGGAGCGGTCAAGAGAGAGCATAATTGCATACTACTTGGCCCTGATGATGCCGTGGGTATTCGTGGGGTTTGGCATACGAAGAGAGAGAGAGAGAACAATTTGAAAGAAAGGCATGGAGGTCAACCAGAAATTGTTGCATCCGCTTTGCTGCCCTGCACAAAGGGGAGGTGGAAAGGGAAAGAGGGGAAGGATAGCAAAGGGAAGAGTGGAAGCACAAAAAAAAAACATACGAAGCATGGATGGTCCATTCAAAGAACCCAGACAGCAGAATAATGATATGCTAATATGTTCGTAGGCAAAAAAAAAAAAAACGGCAGATCCCACGTACCTGGGAATCAACATTGTGCGAAGCATGTGGAGGGAAGGTGACTGTGTTGCGTTTATTTTTATTGAGCGACGCGTCATGACATGACGCTACATATATGTACAAATGTTGCACGCACAGACGTGTGTTGAAGAGTTGCAGATGTTTTAATGACCAGTTTTGCACTTGCGCAACGATGCCAACTGGAACATGCGTATCAGCAACACCAGAAGTTGATATGAAGCGCCGATGCTCGCGAAGATTCTGGCCATCGACACTACTACATAAATCAACTTCTGCGCATAGCAACAAACCACAGCTGAGGTTAACCCGACGTAACGACTGTGTCAAAGGAGTACATATGTAATGTTTATAAATTGGGGTAGGTAGCACTGAAACCACTATTGACGTTTCTCGAAGATTAGCGTCTATTTGAAAAGTAGTTCCGAGACCTGGCGTAGCACTGTGGTAAAATGCTTCATTGCCACGCAGTGTGTTTGGGTTCAATTCCAACTGGGACCCTGACATTTATTGTTTGCATTTGCCGGGTCAGCGCTTCTGATGTCGGGTATTTCTAAACACTCGCGCGTTAAAATTGCCCATGTGAGTTCCGTCGTTCCTGGATAGATATCGAGTGCCAATCACCTGTGGCACATACCAGCAAACCAGCGGCACATACCCGCCCGTGGGTATGTGTCCACTGTCTGGCGGGAAGTGTTTGATGACGTACATGACGGGATTGTGATGTTATTCATGTCTTGACCAGCGCGTCATATTCGTAAAACTATCTTACCCTCCCATGCTAATTTTGGTTCACGCCAGGTTAAGGGGCTGACCACGAGAGCACCCAAACGTAAGTGGCTAGATAGATAGATAGATAGATAGATAGATAGATAGATAGATAGATAGATAGATAGATAGATAGATAGATAGATAGATAGATAGATAGATAGATACGCTCAATGTCACCGAAGTTTGCTAAGAAATGCTTCGCATTTAAAGCTTTCTGCTTTGGCACATGAAAAATACATTGATTCGTTCATTTATTTATTCACTCAAAAGTAAGCTCTTTTGATTCACCGTGGAAGCTACGAAAGCCGCGTAACATAATGGTTAGCTTTAGGTACGATTATCTACTCTTTAAGGCGCATTCAGCAATAGTATTTTAGCTCTTAAGCCGCTAGAACACGAAAATGAATTTGACCTCATTAGATCGAACATTTTCAGATATTCAGACCTAATCGCTTATATGACCTTTTCGGCTGTAGGTAAGTATATACGATGATAAACACATTTCATTATCAATCTATTCATTCGTTTCTTTTTTTTTCTGATCTCTGAAAGGTGAAAACCAAATCATATTTTGCTGTCTAACTCACCCCGGTCATCGGCAACAGCATTTTTCTTCCTTAAACTCGCTTGTTTTTGCACCTTAATGCCTCCCTGAACCGCGTGGCAATGCGCAGCAATTTTTGTTTGCTCATTCGTCGCACGGCAATTTTCGGCGCCGTCATCGTCAGGCCACATTGGTTCGCAACGTTCCTTTTTCCTGCCCTGCAAAGTCATGCCGCCCATTTCGTTCACACAAACTTTTCTTTTTCTCTACTTCTTTTCCGAGAGGGCAACTGTTTTTGGATCAGCGATTCTGGGGGAAGAGCACTCTTGCAGCAATCTTGGTTCTCCCTAATTAAGGCCTATACGCCCACTCTGTCTAATTAGGCTGAACTGATTCAGAACGGTCCCCCGAACCAGCTTTGGCGAAGTCTGTTCCCTTCCTTTTCTTTTCTTCTTTTTTTTTCCTTATATAAGGAATTCAATATTTTCTATTCTCACGTATCCAACAGCAGGACCGTGCTTCCGAAGTCACTTCAGCGTGTCCATGCGAATAAAAACAATGAAAAAGTCTACACTCATGACCTAATCCTTAAGAATAACCTGCCTGTATGTATATACTCTGAAATATGTTGTTTGCTCGTAAGGTCTTTACTTCCGGATCTTCTAAACATGACCTCGTTAAAAAATTGATTTCTTGAAGGTTTCAATTGGTTTCATTATTTCTTGCGTTTCCCTATCGAAAACGTGCAATATAGACGAGAAGTTTCCATCTACGGAAATTGTTAACAGTGTGTATCGTCTTGTGCACCATCCCAAGAAATCGCATAAGGCTATGAAGCTGGAACACTGCATCAGATTTCCGTGTCTTAACAGCCACGTGGTCATTTGAATAGAACAAGCATGTTAAACTGCGAAATACATCAGTTCACAAATCGTGCCCGAGTTCATAAGAACGGCTTGCGTGTGTTTATCGACCACCTAGCAATATAAAAAAAAACATTACTCCTAACTACAAGAATGGTACCGCTTTACTCACTACCGTAGCTCAGTAGCCGTATATTAGGAAGCCGTGCGTATGAAGCTAAGCTGCATTAGCCACATTTAGACTTGGATGGCATTCAATAGTATTGTCGCACCAAGATTCAAGTGAACGTCAAGCAACCCCGGGTAGTGAAAGATAATGCACAGCCCTGTTATTAAGTTCAGCAACACGTTGCTAAGCATGCCCAAACAGCTACAAAAATATTTTAAGCACATTTATTAATCGTATTACATGCTGTACACAACACAATAGCTTGCGTTCTTTGGTTTCGTTCTGTTTTATTGAGCAGTCTCCTGCGTATCATAATCAATCAACCAGCACATATGTGTACGCTTCTGCAATTTGTAGGAATAATTGATTCTCTTTCTTACTTACTCGCATACAAAGGAGATCATTAACAGCTCGTTCCCATGACGCAGTCTATTGTTGAGGCACTATGAATTTTGTGAGAATATTATACGGTTTGTCTCATGCCCTTTTAGGCAATTCTCGTTGAATATTTATTGAATATATTTACCTGTTTTCTTCAAGGTGTCATATTTTGTTGTCTCTTTGGTCATGTTTGCCCAAACGACGTGAATTCATGGGTTCGCAAAAGGCGAGACGAGGAAAAAAAAAACACGCCCTGCACACTTTTGATCATGTTCTTGTAGAAGGCGCGCTTTAGACGCAACACCCCGTTTGTTTACGTTCCAGAGACCAGCTGTCGGACAACCACGTAAATCTACACTCCAGCGAGGTTTTCACACGTTTGAAGTTTGAAGTTTTTTTTGTTTTACAGAAATATTAGTAAGAGCTAAAGGCCATGTGGCCTGACAGAGGCTCTTACTTTTTTTGTGCATTAGCCTTCATACGCATTTTTTATTCGTGTACAACAATAAAGCATCGGCACGTACATAACTCAAAATGCAAACAAAGTAATACTGTTTACCATCATACAAGTACCTCATGAGAACAAGAACGTATACAAACACGTCATGAAGAATAAAAATTATTATACAAACACTTCATGAAAAGAAACATATACAAAACACTTCACACACAAAAAAAACATATTCGCGAGATATATAGAGTAAGTTTGTAAACTGAGGGTTGTCGTGGCCAGAACGTACGGGAAAAGCATGGCGGGAGTGTGAGAGAGGGGGGTATACGATATACTGCTACCACGTAAAGTATTACAATTGGAAGTCACCACTTCTTCGGGAGATACATTGAACTCATGCGTGGATCCTCACGAAGAGCGTCTCCCATTTTCGTGAAATCACTTCGTCGGTCGTTCTCGTGTACTCCTTTGCTTCCGGTTTGAGAAAAGAGCAAAAAAAGCGAGTCTTATCTCTCACATTTACATTCGACGTCGCTTGTAACAATAGCATGAACATTCACTAGAGTGCTTTGTTAGCCACACTTTATCAAAACTGCCGCCTGTCTATCTTCATTTTCTTTATTATTTATTACTTTCTTCATTAAATTAACTCAAAACACGCGGCTGCCGTTACAAACTGTCGGTGGAATGCACCTTCGCTGAAGTAGCAGTTTTGAAAACCATGGTGAGAATATAACTGCTCCGTGTCTGCGCTTAACTATGACTTATAGGTACTGCAGGGGCACGTGTCGTCCCACTGCAACGTCAGTCGTTTCCGAATAACTATAACCCGCTATTTCTCCTTCGCTTCTTGTACGTGTGCGTATAAATATCTGGATTCGAGTGAGCGCGCCCCGTTCCTGTCCGAGTGATTTAGCAATGACCTTTCTGCCAGCGGACTCGCGTACATTCGCGAACAAATAAAATGCGAGGAAATTACACAGTGCAAAGGTTTTCGAATGCGATAACTCTAAAGCACTATCTGACACTACCACTTATGTGGTCGCCAGGGATGGTTTTGTCCTCGTGCACGTAGAGCATGCAACCAGGAATCACGCTGACATTAAGCGGCCTGGTGGAAACATGGAAGTAATTCGCTTTATTAGTACTAAATTGTTCGAGTTTGAATTGTCCATGAATGTACATCATGTAAATTGTAGCCTTCCAAGTAACAGTATAGTTTGGTAGCTGGTGCGACTATTCTTGTAGATTTGTATTGTTTACATAGGTCACTCTGTGTTGTTTTGCATCATTTTTCGTGTACCTTTATTTTTTAATTATTTCTTTGGTGTAACCTCATTGTGTACCTTTCTTATGTGCGAAAGAGATGATACATACTCTGCGAATTACTTTGCTCACGTGTTTATGAAATATTTCTTTTTCTTTGTATACCTTGGCCTGTCATTTACTTTGCCTTCTGCTTGTATTGTTACTTGCTTTATAATATTTGTTTGTTTGTTTTTTCATTTTATTGTACTTCGTTTTTACCCTGTCATTGCTGACGTAGGGTGGACGGTGCTCAGTCAAGCTGCAAGAACTGCAGCTTTTTTGCCGTCTCCCCATTTTTCGCCATTGTATCTGTTTTGGTGAACATAAAAAAAGAAAAGAAAAAGAAAAGAGTGGGGCTACGAAAGTTATTGCGACAGGGTGCTTGGTGTAAGGTGATAACATTTTAAGATATTGAAAGTTGAGTGCCACGAATTGTTTTTTTTTTTGTCCATACAAGCAAGTGGAAGACATGTTTTGTTTTAGAATGTGTACAGACCAATAAGACTTGTGATCAGATGTTTTTTTGACTGCAACACGCCATGGCCCCCGCGTTACCTCAGTGGGTGATATTAAAAGAGTGTGTGAATGCATAGACAACAGTTCTGACCATTATCGTAGTATACAGCTTTCTGAGGATGTTTTAAATAATAATAATAATAATAATAATAATAATAATAATAATAATAATAATAATAATAATAATAATAATAATAATAATAATAATAATAATAATAATAATAATAATAATAATAATAATAATAATAATAATATCTGGGGGAAGGGGGGAATATAACATCCCAAAACCATGATATTTATTTATTTATTTAGAAAATACTGCAGGCTAAGAATAGCCCAGGCAGGAGTGGGGGTGGTACAGTATGAGGATATGACCAAAAAAAGCAACAATACAGGAGGCACAAACTAACAGGTAAATATACAATACATTATGGTACAAGATCTAAGTTACTTCAAAAAATTTTTCAATACACCTTAACACGTTTCCAGATTCAAAAATGTGACGTGGTAGTTCGTTTCATTCTGTTAATGTGCGAGGAAAGAAAGAGTATTTGAAATTGTTAGTTCGAGCAAAGATAGGAGTGAATTTTTGTGAATGATATCGTCTAGTTGGACGCGAAGATAACGGAGAAAGAATATTTGATAGCTCAAGTACACTTTTTTTTTGCTAGATAGATAGAAAAGAAGTTTTAGTCTTGCAATTTTTCTGTGACATTCTAGAGTTTGAATTTTGTTATCATGCATTAGTTCAATTGGGGAATCAGATCGGCGAAATCGGTTGAAAATAAAGCTGACGGCTAACCTTTGGATTTTCTCTAGATTGTTAATATCTGTTTTAGTATGCGGATCCCACACCTCACATGCATATTCCAAACCAGACCTGATTATTGTATTATAAGCTAGAAGTTTAGTATATGATGAAGAGAGACGCCGTAGTGGAGGGCTCCGGAAATTCGGACCACCGAGGTTCCTTAACGAGCATATCAATCTAAGTACACGTGCCTCAAATGTTTTCGCCTCAATCGGAAATGCAGCCGCCGCAGCCGGGATTCGATCCCGCGACCTTCGGGTTAGACGTCGATCACCATAACCACTAGACCACTGCGGCGGGGCTGTTCCACATGAATGCGCAATGTTCACAATTAGAGGAATAAAGATTAGAAGGAGAAGTAGGGCGAGGCCGTTAAACGATAAAGCATAGAGGTTACGTATGTAGATTGGTGCCCTGTTTGCGTCCCATTGCGTGTATATCAATCAACAGAAAGCATGATTGGTGATTGATCGATATGTGGTGATTAACGTCCCAAAACCACCATATCAATATAAGTGACGCCATAGTGAAGGGGTCCGGAAATTTCGACCACATGAATGCTTTAACGTGCACCCAAATCTGAGCATACGGGCCTACACCATTTTCGCCTCCAACGAAAATGCAGCCGCTGCAGTCGGGATTCGATCCCACGACCTTCAACAGATAGCAGGGTAGTCGCGACAGTTATTATTAATAATATAGGAAAACCTCACCGGGTCCTACAAGCACTCCCCTAGAACGACGTCAAGGTGAAATTCACCTTCTAAATCGATGTATTGATCCTCCCCCGCTCCCATCTGAAAACTTTCTGCGTATAACGTGGTTTAGCACAGCCTCTGTGATCGGAGGCATTGCAAGCTTTCGCAGCGCTTCTGGTTTGGCATTGCCTCCGTGTTTGACGAAGTGATGATGTCAGATGATGATGATCGATGTCATCAATTGATGCAGTAGCGACGTCACCACCTGCTGACATAGAAAGTTTGTGACGACGACACAAAGACATCACAAGTTTTTGGCGATTGGCGACGTCATGCTAATGTCACATCCACATCATCACCGGACAATTTTTTTTGCATCTCTTGTGTTGACATCGGACGCCACTGCTCGCTGCCGTCGCCGACGCCAATCGTCAATATTTCAAGTTTGATGACCCATCGAAGGCTTACGCTTAAGATGGTACGTTAATTACCACGACCAGCAAGAAAAACATGCGCACTAAGGTGGCTACATCCTTAGGCTGCAAACCTCATTTCTGCGGGGCGTTTCTTTTTTTTTTTTCGATACAACCGGACCCGCTATTGCGAAAGCGAATGGCTCTCACAAGGAAGGTGATCCCTGTTTTACACCATTGAGTGCACCACTGTGACGTCACAAAGGCGTTCACTCAGGCGTTTTTTTTTTTCAGTCTGTCGGTTCCAGCAAGCCATCCTTCTTGCACGCAAGCACATCTCCCATTTGTTGTAGCCCTCGTAGCTCACTCGCTGCCTTCTCGAAAGGAGAGGAAAAGTATCGCGGTAAGTTTATCAGCCCACTTTGGTCGTCGGATTCGCTGATGTTCTCTCTTCTAATGTGTCAGTCATGAACACGTGCACCTCTGGCGAAATCACATACAACAAAGGGGCGAAATAGGCTATTATGGCAAGGGCCGTCGGCACGAGAATGCTGACAAAAGCGGCCGGCGAGCAGCCTCTTACCAGTTACAGAAGATCAAAGAAAGGGCCAAACGGTCACTGCAGCGACGTCAGGCGAGGCGCGAGAAAAGGAGGAAAAATTTTTCTGCTCAACAAACAATAGAAAATCTACTCAGTCGGCCATTTATCCCCTGATGTTCTCCATCAACTTAGCCATACTCTCCTTTCACACTGTCTCCGTTTACTTGTGTTACCCTGTTTGCCCTGTCACAACTTTTTTATTCCTTGGTCGCGTTCTTTTTGTTTCTCTCTCTCTCTCTTCTTCGCTCACTCCGGTGTCGCACGCGCCTCTTCTGCCGTGATGAAGAAAAGCCGACGAGGAAGTAATTTCCTAAAAAAGCGCAACGAAGCAATGTAAAAGACAGAACAGCGTTACAAAAAGTGGGCGCGAGATGAAGACACGAAACACGCCTACGCTGAGGAAACGAGCCTGACAAGCTGGACAGAATAAATTTCTGTTGTTCTGCAACGACGCACGCCTCGAAATGAAGTCCTTCCACCGTAGTCGTATCTTTTGTCTTCTGGCTCTCTTATTCGGCTTACTTTCACTTTTTTCCCTCCTACTAACGTCTCTTACAATTTAGCGCTTTTTTTTTTCAGGAGCGGAACTTTTTTTGTATGTTTCCATTCGACATTTCGACATGTCTAGTGTAAAGGGAGACGACATACAGACGTCCGTGTTCTTTTTATTTTACTATTATTCTTTCTCTTACACATATATTAAGCAAACCCAAGCTTATGTCTTTTCGAGGAGTGATGCTGTAAGCTAAATATATATCTCATTTATAAATACTTCAGTTTATTATAAATAGAATCTCTTTGTAAAGGTCAGAACACCAATATGTAAGTAGCTCTTTTCGTGAAATTATAACATGCCTCTGCTGCGACATCCCTTATTCTTAAGAGAGCAATTGTAATTAATCAGAAAGTGTATGACAAATAGCGTGTGTCCATAATGTCAATTTTGAGACACGAAGCAAAATGTGCGAAAATGACGACGATGGCAACTGAGCCTTCACACGGAGCGTATTCTGTGCGGGTCTGCCTGTGCCTTCACCATTATTTCTGTGCATCTCATGCTATTGTGGTGGGAGCGAAGTAATGCGGCACAAAGTTGTGGTACCGTTCAGCGACACAGCTAACACGGCAGCTGCAATGAGGTTCACTCGGACATGAGGCCTTGAGAGCACGTTTCGTAGAGAAAATAACGAGAATGATATACATTATAGTTCTGGAATGCGCTTCAAACGCAGATAAGTACAGTCAAGTATGTCAAGAGAGTCAGATCGTCAATTAGTCAATTCGTAGCCACAACATGGCGTCATCTTTGGCTAGATAGAGGCCGCCGGCGATAGCTTGGAGATGTATTTTACTTTCAGCAGGCGTCAGTATGCTGGTCGGCAGCAAGGATGACACCTTTCTTTTTATATATTTCTTGATGGAATGTTTCTCTCTCTCTCTTCTTGGTAACGTAGACGTGGGTCTTTTTTAAAACATTTTGATGATCATCGTTGTGAGTGATTGCTTTCTAACCAGTTAAAATCATTAGCAGATACAGATTTTTTCTAAATGGGTGGTCAGCTTATGGAAGTGGGCAGAGGGGAGGGGGAGAAGGTTAAGCCAGCCTATGGGAGGACTCGGTAGGGTCTCATCCGGGCATACACATGTATACGTTAAGGGGGGTAAGGCCTTCGAACATATGACTCCCCCTTCTGCCCACGTGTTATCTGGATACGCTCATGGTTAACATCGACATGGTATATATTATCAGGACTGCAATATGAAGACGCTGTAAGTACTGATAGAAACATCACGCATATTATGCTACTTCTCAGAGACGAACTACCAGCAACATAGTGCCACTGACAATCTGAGGCCTAGCCTGGAGTCATGGGTTCCATCCTCCACCGTGTCAAACGCAGTTATTACAAGGTTTGCACCACCAGGGACGAGACACAATTCGCACCTATCCCACCACACTTTAGTTAAAAATAACGACAATGTAAAAGTGCTCAAAAATTCATTACAACCATTCACACCCTAAAAGCTATGTGGTGAAAGGATAAGAAAAATCGCAATCGAGAATATTACTCCATTAGGCATACATGTTGGTTATTGTAAGAAAATAATCAATATATAGATGAATCCCAGCATTTTATAGTGATATCTTGTCTTTTTCATCATTTTCACACTTCACTGATTTGCAACAATTAGTGCCACCGTTATCACCGGGATCCACTAGTAAGTGCTACATCTGATTAAAAAAAACGTGAAATTACTATTGATTGCTGACAACTGTCACATTTCCACACAAAGAAAAAAAACAGCGTTTAGTGACGTCGCACGCAAGTGCTATATGTGATCCTAAAAATAGCTCTGAGACAGTTCGCAAAGAACAAATGGAAGGCTTGGTGCAGCATATCTATTTTATATTATCCGATGAACAAACAAAAAAATAAAAAGGCAACTTTCCTTGACCAGCGTCTTTAAACTCGTACATTCACCATTTTACAACTAGACGTTTAGACATATGCAGCCGACACACGCTGACGAACTCTGCATGTATAACGCATTCATTCTATCTATGGGCAATAGTACCATGAAAAGGCTCTTAATCCACCGTTATTTTTTTTACAAGCTGCCTCATAAGCTTTTGCTTTAATTTCGAGGTGCTACGCGACATACTTACCACGCCGGCCACTTTAAACGCGTCTTTCGTTTCCTGCTCTTGTTCCCGCAGGCCCTCATTGCTGTCATAGGGTTTTCATTTTAACGCATCGAGGGCAAGCGCCTCGACTCCTACTGTGAGCGCGCGTCGCTTCCGTCTCTAATTAGTCGCCTCATTTCTTCCGCGCGCTTCGGACGTCAGCCTACGTCGTTCATATATTCTATCTCCTTCCATCCCTCACATATCCTCCACTTTTCCTCTCTATTTTTTTATATCTTCCCTCCTCGCACCACTCGTCTCTCTCCGTGTCGTTATTCACTGCCGTCTGAAACGACGGCGTGCCTTCGCGGTGGCGCCTCGTCCTCCGAAGCCCATTTGTCAGGACGATCAAAGTAGCGCTTCACCCGTGAGACCTCTTGTCCATCTGCGTGGCGAGCTGTCGGCTGATGAGCGCCGATCAGAGCAAGATGCGAATGGCTAGAATGCCACGGCCCTTTCACTCTGCTTAAGACGACGCTCGACGTCAATGTGCGGACAGCTTCGTTTTCTTCACAGATGAACCGAAGGGGGCGAGCTCACCTCTGTGATTCCGTGTTCGATCTTGGTATGCGCTCTGCAAACCCGATAAGTGTGTTTTGGGAACGGAAGACAGTGCCTCTTATGTCACTTTGTGTCATTTGAACTGTCGTCGTGTGCAGCCCATCTTATTAATAGTAGTAACCCTGAGCGCAAATCAGTGAAACAATTCATTAATTAGGCTAAACGGAAGCCTGACACATTACAACTGTGTCTGTACAAAGGTTGCTCCCCCTCTCAAATAATAACATCATACTACGAGGAAACAGTTTCGTAGCTCGGGCCATGTGACAGTTAAAATTATTTTTTTTATTTTTATAGTTGTCATTCTTCGTATATATTCCCCGTTGCGATAAAATTGTGCACAGTCATTCGTGAGCACCTGAATTATTTGTTCCTTCGACTTAGTCTCGTTTTCGCGCTGTTTTCTTGCAATATCATGCACCCGCTGGCGCTCGAAGACACCCTTCTGCAACCAATAGCGTGCCCGAGATTAAACGTGCCTAAAATCTGACACACGCAGCCATACCTGGCATGAATAAGAATGAACTCCACGACCTAAAGCCACCTGATACCACCAGGACTGCCCCTGAGAGACGCGATTTTTATCATGCTTGCGAATTTCGCATATCATGGTCCGGCGTCGTGGTTTTTTGAGTCAGTGCGGTTCGTAGCGTCATATAGGCCACTTTTTTGCGAGTGTCAGCAGCATTGTATACGAAGATGTCACTTCACGTCATACCAAAGAAGCGCTATGACCAATCACTGTTTGACAGCACAAAAAGAGAGCTTGCAACTGCCTAAGCCCTTTCGGGACGTTAAATCCTACAAATCGACCGATAAACCAATACAGAGAGAGAGGAAAAGACGAGGACACGTCAGGAAGGTAACCAGGAATAGAAGGTGCTGGTTTTCTAAAGTATTCGTGCAGCAGAGATGCCATTCGGTGTAACATCGAAAAAAATGTATTTGTTACATTATTGATCATCTTGCGAATTAATTTGGCAAGTGCATTATAATCCTTCCTCAATGGTTCATTTCTTTCTTCTTCTAAAAGCAACATATCCGGCAAATACGCAATAAGTCACTACCATCTGGTTAACTTCCCTGTGTTTCCTTCCTGTCGCTCTCATTTGTGCAATCTTTTTTTTTTTTTTGCTGATGCCCGTCTCGTTTGATGTCATGCACTGCGCCGAGCAACATACGCAGAGGACGTGCAGGAGCTTTGCTTCGCAAAAAAATAAAAAAAAAGAAATGGCAGTGTGTCCGGAAAGGCAAATGCTTATTAACAATAGCGTGGAATTCACCATATGTTTTGTAGTAAACATTTGCTTGATCCCCAGGTTAACAAGCCTGACGTAACGCATGCGAAGACGTGACAACGCCGCGACATTCTTTCCGCGTTAGTTGCTGCTATCCCTCGACAAGCTTGGCTTAACCGAGTTTAACCACACCATTTTTGTCGCACGACCCCCGCGAGACAATTTTGTTTCCCTTCCAGACAGGGCCGGTCGAGAATTTCACTTTGGTTTTGCGAATATTCATGAACAGTCTTAAAAAAAATGAAAATGATGGCTATGGTTTAAGTTAAAATATATTGAGAATATATGATACCGTAGCATACCTTGACATGTATTAAAGACTAAATAACCGTCGAGATAGTTAAAACTCATTGATTACGTTCATTGAACTATTGTAAGCTTCTGTCATCATCTCATGATTGATTGATATGTGGGGTTTAACGTCCCAAAACCACCATATGATTATGAGAGACGCCGTAGTGGAGGGCTCCGGAAATTTTGACCACCTGGGGTTCTTTAACGTGCACCCAAATCTGAGCACACGGGCCTACAACATTTCCGCCTCCATCGGAAATGCAGCCGCCGCAGCCGGGGTGTCATCATCTCAGCGCTTGGCGAAAAGAGTCTCTACCCCACGTTCTCTTATGTGGCAGCGTGCGGAACACATAGCAGGCCCAAGGATTAGGCTAGTGCTAGTATAGTAAACTCAGATTAACTTAGAAAGATAAAAAGATGGAACAGGGTGGTTCAACATACTTTACATGTGTGTGCGCGTGTGTGCGTGTGTGCGTGTGTGCGTGTGTGCGTGTGCGTGCGTGTGCGTGCGTGTGTGTGCGTGTGTGCGTGTGTGCGTGTGTGCGTGTGTGCGTGTGCGTGCGTGTGTGTGCGCGTGTGTGCGTGTGTGCGCGTGTGTGTGCGCGCGTGTGTGCGTGTGTGCGTGTGTGTGTGTGCACGTGTGTGTGCGCGCGTGTGTGCGTGTGTGCACGCGTGTGTGCATGTGTGTGCGCGCGTGTGTGCGTGTGTGTCGCGCGTGTGTGCGCGCGTGTGCGCGCGTGTGTGTGTGTGCGTGTGTGTGTGTGTGTGTGTGTGTGTGTGTGTGTGTGTGTAAAACATACACATCCAACATTATAAAACTTAGGGGAGAAGGACATGCATGCAGGCATGCATTGCCAGACACGCAAGTAAAATATTAGGGTCCCCTAATAAGGATCCATTGTTCATGTATCGTGTCATCATGTTCTGCCCTTCGCCACTTTCACATCGAAAATCACACAAGGCTCTTTCATGCACAGCAGAAAAACATCGTACGTAGAACGAAGCCTATAGAACCAGGCAAATTGTGCAGATTTTCTCGATGCTTATAACAACGCTAGCCAGAAAAGGACAGCTACAAATAAGGCGTATGAAGCTCTCCACGTACTCAGCAACCTTCACCGGAACGTACACCCTGCTACATCTTATTCATGAAAGCTTAGCTTATAAAACCCTACTCCGGCCAAATTAGGATAAGCATCTACCAACACCGTGGAATTCTTCAGCTTGATTTTTTTTTTCAAAGAAGGTGTAAGACATGTTACGTGGTGAAATGTTGCCCAGTGCACATGTAAAGCCCCTAGACAGGGGGGACCTTTGAGGCAGTGAAAATAAATGTAAATAAATACGTCCGCATTCTAGGAGGTTCGGATTCGAGGTAAAAGGCAAGCAAGCGTAAAACGCTAACCCGGCTGCGTGCTGTCTGCGTGCTGTCTGCGTGATGTGGCTGCGTGCTGTCTAAAGCACGCAGCCACATCACCTGCGACAGATGCTCACCAATCAAGGTGAAAAACCGCGATGATGCTTATTCGGCACCTTGGTATCTAAACATGTTACCAAAAGTCTACGCAAACATGGTCACGGGCAATGAAATTCCCAAACCACTGTCATTGTTCCCCTCAATATCAGCCCTGCACATGTTCGTCTATTGACACCTAACAAGTCCAAGAGCAAGGCAAAAGACGGTTATTCTGATGTTTTTGTCGTTTTTTTTCTTCTGAAAACATTTACGTACTCCCGTGCATCAGTCACTGCAATGTTACTCTATTTTTTCTTATTTAGCGTACAAAAACATCGATAAATGCTTGTCAGTATCGACGAGGCGAACCATTCATCTTCGAGGCCACAGACATCTGTGGCCGTGAGACAAAAAAGCTCTCGCTGTAGCGATCGTTCGCATGTCGGTCCCGAGGTGGCCCGAAATCACCAAGCAAAGCAAGTGTGTCATCATCTGCCCTTGTGTACCGTGGCGACGCGCGGGAAAAGAAGAGGTCACGATGACGAGACGTGACGGTCGTTAGCGCTGCGCGTCACGGCAACGTGCTCCCGCCACGAACGTGCCATCGCGAAACGACGTGCTCGTACACGCCTGTCCCTGGCAGCGACAAACAAAACGACGCCGCGCCGTCGCCCGGTCCCTGAAGTGGTGATCGCTTGCTTACGAGGCTAGTTCGGTAGCGTGCTTTTCGCCAACGCATGGTCAGCGAAAGCATCGGACCCATTATTGGCAGACAACGGGCTCGAGATGTGTGCGCCGTGGAACGTGGAACGGGCAGCAAGAAAGAGCCAAAATGGACCTTGACCCTGTAAAAAAAGACCACAAGAAGTTCTGGAATCTTGTTGTACTATCAGCGTCAAGTGAAACCTGAACAGCGCCAAGCATTTTCAATGGTATTGTCCGCGCCCTCCCATTATCACTGTGGACAGGCGCGCATATAAGCGCAGTGCTGCTAGACCAGATGAGCGCGCCTGTCAATGCGGAGTACTGTAGGGCGTGCACAATACCAATGCGAATAATTGCAGGTGTTCGACACGGATAGAACATCGGATACCTTAGATGCCTCATTAAACTTGAAAACTAACCGTCGGCGGCGTCAACACGAACGCCACAAAAAGAAAAAAATCTTCACGTGGTCACGTCACCAACCATTTGATTACATCAACATATGAAGTAATCATGACGTCACAGAATGCAAACACTTGTGACGTTATATGATGAGGCCATCGCATCACATTGTTGATGGGTCAAAGGCGGACTCATCACGGAAGCAGTGCAAAAGCAGCGTGCGTGGTGTGACGTTATGAAGATGTAATCACTGTGACGTAATAAACTGACCCCTCAGCTCCACTGTACATTGGTTTCTACGACAAAATCAGTTAAACTAACGCATAACTCTTTCTCGTCTTTCCAGTGTTCTTATTTTTTTTTGTAAGAAAATAGCCTGGATATAAGCACTAGGCTGCCAATTATGGACATGATTCCACTCGCAGCGAGGAGATGTGATACCGTCTCATGAGCTTGGCGAATGCATCGTCGTTTAGAACATATTTGTAACACTCTGACGGCCATGGGCGAGCACTCGGCGCTATGTTTTGGCGCCATTGTCCGGACGAACATTGCAAAAAATGGGGCACCGAAATTACCGCTTATACGTACGGAAATTTGACACCTGGTTTCTTGCCGATGCAGGACATAAATTCTAGCTCCCCGGTCACTAAGTGCTCAGTGCCCCATTGAAAACAAGCGGCTGAAAAACATTACCTGTTTTCAGCGAGAAGGAAAAGAAGATGATAATGGCCTTGAGAAGGATCCCTCGGTTATCAGGATCCCCTGCCCTGCTTGCCTTTCCGTTATTCTTATTCTCGCACTCTCAACAATGAACCCTCATTCAAGACTTTTTTTTTTCATGGTGAAAGCCTTAGAATATCCATCAAACGTGAATGATGTCCATCAGCGTCGTAAACACGAGGGATGCAAAAAAATCAAGTGATGACGTAATCGTGATGTCACGGGCTGGCAAAATTTGTGACGTCATCTTGACGTCACGTGACCACGCACTGTGACGTCACAGCCCAACATCGTCGGGAGCAGCGTTAAACCACGTTGGGTAAACCACGTTGGGCGTTGTCGCGGGATGAACACAATCAAAAAAGACAATGAAAAAAATCCGCGCGTCTTCACGTAGTGAATCATGATGAGTTGTCGAATATCTGCGTATCGTATTGATGAGTAATCATACGTCACCCAAGCATTGCCCCATATAATGCAAGTTGAGCATCATAAAGTGACATAAAGAGTTGACGGCAAAGCTAGGTTCAAAGGTGCATAAGGTTCAAATATTATTTTTATTCTATAAGGTCCAGTAGCCTATATTTCTGTAAGATTTTATAAAACCACTTAACTCCTGGCCAAGTCCCTACAGTGTGTATGACCCACAAGAGAAGGTGAAGAAGAAGAAGAATTTTATAAAAAGTGGGCTTGTAGGCGTTTAGTATTGTTTTCACCCAATTAGATTTTAGTGTCATATTCTATTTCATTTTGCTTTTCCTCGTTTGCTATCTTATGTTTTTCCTCTGTGTCGTTTTTGTAACATTTATTTTCTATCATTTCTTATTTCCCTCGCCCCTTTTCCCAGCGCAGCGTAGTCAGCCGGTCTAAGAACTGGCTAACCTTTGGCTTATTTTTTCCTCCTCCTCTTCAAACCCAATCTTTAATGATACAAGTGCATTAATAAACCTTCCTTTGTGTCGCACAGTGACGATACCATACATTACCTGAACGTTGCCCCATGTGATGCAGCCGTGACAACGCAAACCACGGAGAGACAAGCCTCTTCCTCAAGTTGCTTCGCCCTTTAAAGAAGGCGTCTGTCACCTTTCAGTCATATCGGGCAATTAAATAAAGGTTCGCGTAATATCTTCTTTTAGGGGCGAAGCAGGGTGTCGGTTTGTCCTTCCTCCGTTGGTGTATGGAGCCACCTTGCAAACATCCCACTACACCCCATCCCCCGTCCACCACTTCAGCGACCATAAAGTCAATAATGTTGGGAAGTAGCCAATGTGAAATGCGAGATGGTCGTTGTATCCAGATGCGCGTTAAAAAACCGTAGATTTTCTCACTGTGTCCATCCCTTCTTTCTATATAGTTCTATTTTCGCAAACTGCCCACTGCTTCCTCCTCGCAAACATCCCGCTACGCCCCACCACGGATCCATCACTTAACCAACCATAAAGCCGTTACGGAAGCGACGTATAGTTACCCCTTGCGAATAATAAAATACCTTGTATAAATATATACAATGTTTGTCACGTCTTCATTGATGTAGTGGGCGATATTCGTGGATGGTTCACAGTTTAGCAATGAAACCCTTCAGCGCTTCGCCCCGCTCATCATCATTCACTCCGTGGATATGCCGCGATTGTTTCTTTTATTTTACATCCGGAGAAAAGTGCAATCGAAATAACTCACTCACATTCGTAAGCGACCCGCCTACATGGTCTAGTGACTAAGGCACTCCGCTGCTGACCCGCCGGTCGCGGGATCGAATTCCGGCCGTGGTGGCTGCATTTGTGATGGAGAAAAAAATGCTGTAGGCTGAGTGCCTAGATTTAGGGGCACGTTATATAATCCCAGGTGGTCAAATTTCCTGAGCCCTCCACAACGGCGTCTCTTATAGTCATATGGTGAGCTTAGCACCTTAAAACCCAACAGTTATTATTATTATTATTATTAATATTATCTATACTATCATTATTATTATTATTATCATCAATTGTTATTACATTCACAAGTGAGCATCACTCATCTCAATCACAGCTACTATAAGGTCTCGCTAGTTTTCATTATTCGATGTGAGCTTCAGCGAGAATCTCTAACCACGCCCTTTTCGAACGACCCTTTTCAATATCTCGACTGCGCATCTTGGCAAAGTAGACGTGTCAACCTGAAAGAAAAATATATGCAAGCAAAAAAGTGCCAGGAAACGAATTACAATACCTGCTTTTCCTAACGACAGTCACTGCACGAAACGCACGTCATAGCACTTCGCGCGTATGAAAAACTAAACAGCGCGGGTGTGCATCGGTTCTCTTATTTATTTTGGTTTTTTTAGTTTGTTTTTTTTTCGAAAAGATATATGTTTGTCATCGTTTCAGTTTGTTTCAGCTCGTGTTCTCGGATGAGGCAAAGTTGGTAGCTAAAAGCTTCCGCAGACATATATACCGTACAAACCACCTACAGGTGTGCCGTACATGTTTAGAAAAAAAAAGAGAATTAATACACCCTAGGCTCGCGTTTGCAAGCTTGTACGACCCCGCACGTCTCGCTCAGAAACGCTAAGAGATATGCATTAAGGCCCTTCGATGAGGTAAATATATATCCCACACTCATAGACTTGTGGGCTATATCTTGAATAAGGTATATATCGACGTTGCATGTTGAAATGTCTCTGATGCATGTGGTCCGGTATACGTTAAGAATAAAGTTTATGTATTTATGTATATATATATATATATATATATATATATATATATATATATATATATATATATATATAATTGAATATATGGAAGAGAGGCGTAAATTAATGTAGGCAGAATAAAATATGCTGTCGTGTACGAAAACTACATGTATTCAATATGCATAGCATGCCTCATCTCAAAACATGCCATTAAAAACAGCGTAACCAGAGAGCGTCGTGTCGGGTATGCCATACGCGCTAAACGCGATTCTCGGCGCATGTCGACAAATTCAGGACGGTGAAGAAAATGAAGACGGAAAGAAGAAAAAAGAACATCAACGTAGAGGGACGGTCGTTCGAACTTATTTTCTGAAAGTTAGCAACAACTTCACGGGAGTCTTCAATCTTGCAGCCTATCGGATTTCCTCGGAGCCACGAGGTGGCGTCCTTTTAGGTGCGTCCACTCCAATCTGCCGGTGCCGCTCCTTATGGCATTTAAGAGCGCGCGAACTTCGATGGTTACGAAACACTTCGTCGATTGGCAAGTGGGGGCTCAGATGATGCTTAATTAAGTTTGTTTTAACCGCGACTACTGCCGCAGAAATAATGATGCATATCGGACCTTTTTTTTTAGAATTCAGTAGTGAGTTCAGTGCTATAATTAGCTGACCTTTTCGTTAAAACATTCAAACAATAGTGTGGAATAAGAAAAAAAATAGTAGTGCAGGATTATTGGTATGGCATAGAGTTAGGTACATGGAGAAAATCATCCTAAATTTTCTACTGTATAATAAAGTTTAACAAAAAGCAATAAGGTGTTTGAGGCAAAAAAAAAAACTAGAGACAGATGAACTTATCATTGCTTTATACAAGCTTTACATGCATAGTCATAAGAAGTCGGCTTCCCTGTTACGAAGGCTTTCAAAGCCCGTTCTCGCGAAACGTTATAGCATTACAACCCCCCATGCGCGCTTTTGGTGACCAACCTACGCACTGCTTGTCATGTTAGTTGAGCGCTAACGTTTTTGACGCGTTTACTTTTTTTTTCTTTTTTGTCGGAGGTGGTTTTTTTCGTCAACTCCAATAACTACCACTGTGCTGGCATTGCGCACGGTTTCAGACAAAAAATACACTACCAGGAAACTTACAGCTTACAGAGCGTGCGATGTGTTATAGTTGGTCTATATGGCTCAAGGCGCACTAATTCAACTAACGAAAAAAAAAGACGGGACAAAAAAAGTGGCAATTTTCAACTAAGCTTACTCAGCGGAAGACCCGCAATATAAAATCAGAAAGAGATGTGCAATGCCAGACAAAAAGAAATAGAAAAATAAAAATAGCTTATACCACACGTAAGTAGTTTGTTGATAAAAGACGGCACTAGTTCACAACTTCCCTTCTATTGTAGATATGTACATCTTGCGGCTGCGTGCCGCACTTTGAAAATATGCATTTGGTAGGAAATCGCTGAACTTCCGTCCCAAGCGATAGACGTTCATGCATTAGTTTCCAGCCAATCACACTACACAAAAGCGACTTTATAATTTGGAATGATTGTTGCCGCTGGTGCCGTTGCGATTATCTCAGCCACTTATATAATTTATAACGTTTTCATACGTGCAGAGCATTATATTGTTGTATTTTGCGACCAACCTCGGGCGTGTTTTTATACCATAATATTGCACGTGTTTTCACTGTCTACATTTAAAGTTGGCGTTCTTTCTGCCCCCCCCCCCCCTTTTTTTTCTCTTTCGTAGTTCCACCTTCACACCTTACACCTAGTTATCACCTCACTTTAGTTTATTTTGTATTAATTGAAAGTATAGCGCAATTATGTGATGCATAAGGAAAGCCTTTATTACCTTATATAAACTCTGTTTTGTACTAGAGACGCGAAGCAACTCTGGCAGTCAGCCACGTTAGAGCAGTGCTTATGGTGCTCGGTTGCTGAGCCGATGGTCGTGGGTGGGATCCCTGTCCACGGCGCTCACATTTCGATGGAGTTCGAATGTCACAGGCCCCTGTACTGAACGATGTCAGAGCTCGTTAAAAAACGCCAGACGGTGGAAGTCTCTGAAGCCCTCCACCGAGGCCTTTCTCCATCTTATCGCTGCTTTGGGACGTGAATCTCTGCAGATATTATTCTTATAGTAAGCGTCATTATTACGCTCAACGTGTGAAGGAAGGACTAAGATGGTGCACTGCGTGCAACTTTGCTTCATTTTCTTTTTTTACAACCGCTTACTTTCCACATTGTTAACCTGCCCGCCTTGCCGCGTCGACAAGAACACTGGCGTGTGGGTGTTTTGACGCAGAAAAGACACGCATTTCCTTGCGAAAACGGGGCAAAGAAAGAAGCCCACCACAGGCTTTCTGCCTGATCAAGATCCTGCGGCTGTCTTCTGCGCGCTGTGTCATGTTGTCCTTTACAGCCCTGACATTTCAGATAGCGCTGTAAGGATGAAGGCAGTCTTACAAAACATGGCCCGGGATGTATACAAGAATATTAAGCTCGACATCCTACAGAGTCATTGCAGCGCGTTGAAAGACGACTAAACGCATACGTCGTTCCAACGCTTGAAAACAGCGAGGCTTTTGAGCTTTTTATATCACGCTGCACCACAACGCTCAGTTTTATAGCAGCTCCGTTTCTTTGTGGATTTGTATTATTTCACCTTCCAAACTCTTTTTTTATTATTTTCTTGTCGGGGATCACGTTCGTTTTATGATGCAAGCGCCTCTAGTTACCGGTGCAGGCCTTACCAAGTAGATGAAAAAAATATGTGTCTCTGGGAGGTCATTGCATCTGTCTGACGCTGTCTGGCTCGCTCGGTAACTGAACTTTTTTAGCAAGAGAAACGCTGACTTTTCTTTATTTTATTTTATTTTGCTTTTTCATCGCACACGTAGTGTCGACAGTGTTAAAGTTGCGCTACGTCTCAATAATCGTGCTAGTTTGAGCGTACGTGAAGGCAGGACGCAATATTGCTTCGGCCATCCTCTCTTCCCCCCAAGAAACATACAAAAATAAATAGAGAATGTTGCACAAAAACTTTTCTTGCAAGATTTAAAGCGCCCCTCAAGCGCACCGAGTTCAAAGACATAACATTAGTTTATTTCTCGCCTTCACAACCTTTCCAACATGCGCCATGTCCTCCTGACCACTTATTTCTTCAGAAACTCTATACGTACGATGGCAGACTTAAGCACTGAGCCAGTCAAGATCTTGCGCCACTCGACTACACGCTGGTACCACCCTCTTGCGCAGCCGCAAACGCAGAAAAAAAAAGTGAAATCAGGTTATCTAGCATGACAGTCATGCCAAACAAAACAGACCGGACGTGCCACTGTATAGCAAACCAAGATAAGCGACAATTCACAACATATACTTATCCTACAGCGGCCAACCGAGTGTTTACCTTATCCTGGCACCATGTGAATGCATAGATGGCGCCACGAACTGTGCCGCAAGAACGGGAAATGCCGGGAAAAAGCAACGCGCTCGTTGTTCGTTCGCGTGTGGTTTAGCGGTCCTTTAAAGACAATATCCCAAGAATTGTCTGCAATACTGGGTTAGCAAATTAAGACAAAACATGCGTGCTTGCCACTGATGCGTTCAAATTACGATAGGTGGTGTTAAATAAGTGATACATCTAAGGTATAAGGAGCAACAAAGTGTTCTATTTGTGCGCCAACATCTTTTTACGTTACGTCAATAAAAAAAAGTGATGTATCGAGTGCGTAGTATGACGCCACAGCCCAGAAATCGCCCGTTTATTTCTCAATCGCTTGTAATCTCCATGCGCACTTGCTCTTCAAGTGAGCTCGGACTCGTCGCATCGGTTTCACCTCCTCCTCGGCAATAGATATTCGGTGATCTCTGACGCTTCGACTAACTATGGAGGAGGAGGAGAGAAAAAAATAAGAAAAAGTTGAGTGATTAGCCAGATGTCTACCCTGCTCTGTGTAAATTGGTGATTGAAATAAGATGCAATTGTGCGACACAGTGTGTAAACAACGGAAGAAAAATACCGCACTGACTCAATCAACGCAACTCCGACCGTCCATTGCACAACTATTTAATTGAAAGCTCTGAGTCCTGAACGCACGCTTAGACCCCGCCGTGGTGGTCTAGTGGCTAAGGTACTCGGCTACTTACCCGCAGGTCGCGGGTTCGAAGTTTAAAGGGCCCCTCAACCCCACCGAGATCGAAGGCATCATCATCATCATCATCAGCCTGACTACGTCCACTGCAGGACAAAGGCCTCTCCCATGTTCCGCCAGTTAACCCGGTCCTGTGCTTGCTGCTTCCAATTTATACCCGCAAACTTCTTAATCTCATCTGCCCACCTAACCTTCTGTCTCCCCCTAACCCGCTTCCCTTCTCTGGGAATCCAGTCAGTTACCCTTAATGACCAGCGGTTATCCTGTCTACGCGCTACATGCCCTGCCCATGCCCATTTCTTCTTCTTGATTTCAGCTATGATATCCTTAACCCCTGTTTGTTCCCTAATCCACTCTGCTCTCTTCTTGTCTCTTAAGGTTACACCTACCATTTTTCTTTCCATTGCTCGCTGCGTCGTCCTCAATTTAAGCTGAACCCTCTTTGTAAGTCTCCAGGTTTCTGCTCCGTAGCTAAGTACCGGCAAGATACAGCTGTTATATACCTTCCTCTTGAGGGATAGTGGCAATCTACCTGTCATAATTTGAGAGTGCTTGCCGAATGTGCTCCACCCCATTCTTATTCTTCTAGTTACTTCATAGAATATACTTTTACAGCGCAAACATAAAACGATCCACAAAGAAAGCGACGACACACACCAGCGCTGACTAACAACTGACTTTATTTCGGGATATGTCAATGCATAAATACCTCCTGGGCAACCTCACCGCACATGCGCCACACATCTCGACAGATAACAGACACTCAGAGGAACAATCAGAGTTGACAAAAGAAATGAAACCGTGTATTACATACGTGATGAAATGAACTGAAACTCAGATGGGAGCAGCGTCAGAGACGTGTCGCTTATACAAAGCTGAGCCCTTTTTCTGATATGATAGGCTTCCAAAGCCAGCAGCGCATGTTCATTGTTACTCCTGCCAAGGATCGACGTCCCTTCAAAACGTGGCTCACAATTGCAGCAAGAATTAATATGAGCCACAAGATGGGCTCCTTTATCTTCGTTCTTGTTAACTTTTTGAGCGTGTTCCCTGAGCCGCTCGTTGATACATCTTCCAGTTTTTCCGACGTAGAACTTGCCACACGAGAGCGGGATGGCATAAACCATTTCTTTTGTTTGGTTTCATTTCTTTTGTCAACTCTGATTGTTCCTCTGAGTGTCTGTTATCTGTCGAGATGTGTGGCGCATGTGCGGTGAGGTTGCCCAGGAGGTATTTATGCATTGACATATCCCGAAATAAAGTCAGTTGTTAGTCAGCGCTGGTGTGTGTCGTCGCTTTCTTTGTGGATCGTTTTATGTTTGCGCTGTAAAAGTATATTCTATGGCTATGAACCAACTAGGCCCAAAAGAAGTTTTACTTAAGTTCCTTTCTAGTACAGTGGGTCCCTCTTTCTGTGTGTCCTCTACTTGTGTTTCTTCCTCTGCTGTCGTCGATGCACTCCTCAGCCACATCGTACTTTCGACGTGCCGATCTAGACTGTATGGATTCTGCCTGCGTAAGGGGCTTGTGCCGACAGATGTGAGAGCGTTTTTCGGCCCTGTGACCCCGTCATGGTCCCATGTCAAGAGGCTATGCAAATTATTACGTTCAGAATTATGGCGGCAAGTGCGACTATTCAGGGACTGGATTTGGGTGCTTTGTCATTCAACTGATCCTGATTGGCTGGCTCTGAAGAAGTTCCGCTCTTGTGTTCGACTAGCGGCTCAACTAACGGAAGCAAATTGGAACAGTATGGTGAGAATTTTGTGCCGCTCTGGTGAAAAATCTGCCCCGGTTGTAAAGAAAAGGTGAAGGTGATTGGAAATGCTAACCTGCCTGATGACGTAGAACAATTGCTGGCGAAAGGCCCAAAATTCTGTATACCTTCGCATGTTCCTGCGCATGATCTGATTGCAATGAATAGAAACATCGCGTCTAAAGCGAAGCAAGATTCCCGCGATCAATGCCTACTTGAGGGCGTAGTAAGTTTAGAAAAGTCGGTGCCAAAAGGCCCACCCCGGCATTCAGATCGTTGTGTCCGACGCGCGGTGTCCTTTCTGAGGGCTAACGACCTTTGCCTCATGCAGGCGGATAAAGAGGGTGGTTTTGTGGTTGTGGAAAAAGGCATTTTTAGCGAAAAAGCGCTGCAGGCTGTGTCAAAAAACTTTGCTCCTGTTGGGAAGCGGGAGGTGCGTGTGAAAACAAAATTCGTGGATTTTTGTAAGAAACTGGAATTAACATTGCTTGCGAAGAGCATCCAGAATAGCAGAGGGAACTCTTTGACTGTGTTTTTCACGGCGAAGACTCATAAGGCAGAGGTACCCTTTAGAACCATCGTCAGTGAAAAGGGGTGCTGGCAACACAATGTCAGCCTGTTTTTGCAGGAAAAATTGAAGTCACTGGTGTACAATGATCCCTTTCGTACAAAAAATGCAGATGATGTAGTGCACTTCTTGAGTAGGAATACCAATGTGGGTTATGGATTCTCAGTTGACATAGAAGATTTGTTTTATTCTGTACCCCAGCATGAGCTTATGTCTTCTGTGCAAGCGTGCATTGAGGCCTATGGGGCTGTGCCTTTTCAGAATTTTGCCGGTGTTTCTTTGAGCAATTTCTTGAGCCTTTTAGAGTTTTATCTTAAGGTCACTTTTATCGTTTTTAATGACCAGCCATATTTGCAGCGTAATGGCATATGTATTGGTTCCTGTCTGGCGCCTCTGCTTGTAGATATTTTTTTAGCAAATGTGGATTGCTCTTTAAGCATAGGTTTTAGCGCGAGAAAGATTGTAAAGGTTTTTAGGTACGTCGATGATTTTTTGGTTTTATTATCTATAGACTCCTCCTACCAGGACTCGGTGACTAAGATTTTAGGTGATTTTAGCAGAGAAGGACGAGGTCTGGTGTTTACTTTTGGGCTCCCACAGAATGGTGTTTTACAGTTTTTAGAATTAAGGCTCGAGTTTTGTGAACGTCATGTGTGTTGGTCCTATCATCCACGCGCAACTAAGGACTTGTTACCTTTTAAGTCGGCGCATTCGAAAATTGTGAAAAGAGGTATTGCGATGGGGGCCATGGAAGCGGCGCTTAGAAAATCATGCACTCACAAGATGCACGATAGTTTCGCAAATCAGATCAGCCGACTTTTGGCTGCGGGGTTCCCAAGGTCGCTTTTGATTGCAGTGGCGGAAACGCTCTTCCAGAAAAAGAAAACTGCCAAGCGGGCGGACGCCGTACAGGACAAAGCGAGGCCTGTGGTGGTCCCGTATATGCATGGGATATCCCATCAGCTCAAGAAAGTGGCAGGCAGACATGGGGTCGCTATGGCGCTGTCTGCCCCGAACAAGCTTTCCAAGCTGTGCTCCCGCACTTGCGGTATGAACAGAGGAAGTTGCAAAATCCGACACGGTGTGACTTATGTCCCGTGTGCCGTCGGCGTGGTTTATGCCATCCCGCTCTCGTGTGGCAAGTTCTACGTCGGAAAAACTGGAAGATGTATCAACGAGCGGCTCAGGGAACACGCTCAAAAAGTTAACAAGAACGAAGATAAAGGAGCCCATCTTGTGGCTCATATTAATTCTTGCTGCAATTGTGAGCCACGTTTTGAAGGGACGTCGATCCTTGGCAGGAGTAACAATGAACATGCGCTGCTGGCTTTGGAAGCCTATCATATCAGAAAAAGGGCTCAGCTTTGTATAAGCGACACGTCTCTGACGCTGCTCCCATCTGAGTTTCAGTTCATTTCATCACGTATGTAATACACGGTTTCATTTCTTTTGTCAACTCTGATTGTTCCTCTGAGTGTCTGTTATCTGTCGAGATGTGTGGCGCATGTGCGGTGAGGTTGCCCAGGAGGTATTTATGCATTGACATATCCCGAAATAAAGTCAGTTGTTAGTCAGCGCTGGTGTGTGTCGTCGCTTTCTTTGTGGATCGTTTTATGTTTGCGCTGTAAAAGTATATTCTATGGCTATGAACCAACTAGGCCCAAAAGAAGTTTTACTCTAGTTACTTCAATCTCGTGGTTCGGCTCTGCGGTTATTACCTGCCCTAAGTAGACATAGTCTTTTACAAATTCAAGTGCACTATTACCTATCTCGAAGCGCTGCTCTTTGCCGAGGTTGTTGTACATTACTTTCGTTTACTGCAGATTAATTTTAAGACCCACTTTTCTGCTCTCCTTGTCTAACTCCGTAATCATGAGTTGCAATTCGTCCCCCGAGTTACTCAGCAATGCAATGTCATCGGCGAAGCGCAGGTTACTAAGGTATTCTCCATTGACTCTTATCCCTAACTGTTCCCATTCTAGGCTTCTGAAAACCTCCTGTAAGCATGCGGTAAACAGCATTGGGGAAATTGTGTCCCCCTGCCTTACACCCTTCTTGATTGGTATTCTGTTGCTTTCTCTATGAAGCACTATGGTAGCAGTTGATCCCCTGTAGATTTCTTCCAGAATGTTTATATATACTTCATCTACGCCCTGATTCCGCAGTGTTTGCATGACGGCTGATATTTCTACTGAATCAAACGCCTTCTCGTAATCTATGAAGGCTATGTATAGTGGTTGGTTATACTCTGAGCATTTCTCTATTACCTGATTGATAGTATGAATGTGGTCAATTGTTGAGTAGCCTGTTCGAAATCCTGCTTGTTCCTTTGGTTGATTGAATTCTAATGTTTTCTTTACTCTGTTAGCAATTACCTTTGTAAATAGCTTGTATACTACAGAGAGCAAGCTGATCGGCCTGTAATTTTTCAAGTCCTTGTCATCTCCTTTCTTATGTATTAAGATGATGTTAGCGTTCTTCCAAGACTCTGGTACTCTTCCCGCCAGGAGACACCTCGTAAACAGGGTGGCTAGTTTTTCTAACACAATCCGTCCTCCATCTTTCAGCAGATCTGATGTTACCTGATCCTCACCAGCAGCTTTGCCCCTTTGCATGCTCTCCAAAGCTTTTCTGACTTCTTCTATCATTACTGGTGGGGTGTAATCTGGGTTACTGCTAGTTCTTATAGTATTAAGGTCGTGGTTGTCTCGGCTACTGTACAGATCCCTGTAAAACTCCTCCGCTATCTTAACTATCCTATCCATATTGGTAGTTATTTTGCCTTCTTTGTCCCTTATTGCATACATCCGACTTTTGCCTATCCCAAGTTTCCTCTTCAATGCTTTGACACTTCCTCCGTTTTTCAGAGCGTGTTCAATTCTCTCCATGTTATACCTTCTTACATCGCATACTTTACGTCTAATAATCAACTTCGAAAGCTCTGCCAGTTCTATTTTGTCTGTTGTACTTGACACTTTCATGATTTGACGCTTCTTAATTAGGTTCTTCGTTTCCTGTGAAAGCTTGCCAGTGTCCTGTATAACTACCCTGCCACCAACTTCCACTGCACACTCCATAATGATACTCGTCAGATTATCATTCATTGTATCTACGCTAAGGTTGGTTTCCTCACTGAGAGCCGAGTACCTGTTCTGCAGTGACACTCTGAATTCCTGTACTTTCCCTCTCAGTGCTAGCTGATTGATTGGCTTCTTGCGTATCAAGTTCTGTCGTTCCTTCTTCAAGTCTAGACGAATTCGAGACCGTACCATTCTATGGTCACTGCATCGTACCTTGCCAATCACTTCCACATCCTGCACGATTCCAGGGTGTGCACTCATTATAAAGTCTATTTCGTTCTTATTTTCGCCATTAGGGCTCCTCCATGTCCACTTGCGGTTTTCTCGTTTTCGGTAGAAGGTATTTAAAATCCGTAAATTATTGCGTTCTGCGAATTCTACTAGTAGCTCTCCTCTGGCGTTTCTAGTACCGATACCATAATCTCCTACTGCCTGGTCTCCAGCCTGCTTCTTCCCTACCTTTGCATTAAAGTCACCCATCACTATAGTATACTGTGTTTTTACCTTACTCATTGCCGATTCCACGTCTTCATAGAAGCTTTCAACTGAAGCGTCATCATGGCTGGATGTAGGCGCGTAAGCCTGTACTACCTTCATCTTGTATCTTTTATTCAGTTTAATTACGATACCTACCACCCTTTCATTAATGCTATAGTATTCCTCTATGTTGCCAGCTATGTTTCTGTGAATGAGGAACCCCACTCCCAGTTCTCTTCTGTCTGCCAAGCCCCTGTAGCAAAGGACGTGCCCATTCTGTAGCACTGTATAGGCCTCATCTGTCCTCCTAACCTCACTGAGCCCTATTATATCCCATTTAACACCCTCTAGCTCCTCGAATAGTACAGCTAGACTTCCTTCACTAGATAAGGTTCTAGCGTTAAACGTTGCCAAGTTCAGGTTCCAATGGCGGCCTGTCCGGATCCAGAGATTCTTAGCACCCTCTGCTGCGTTGCAGATCTGACCGCCGCCGTGGTCAGTTGCTTCGCAGCTGCTGGGGACTGAGGGCCGTGAGTTATTTGACGTAATCATGTGGGAGGTAGTGGTCAGATACTGCACCAGGGTGGCCAATTCTTCTCTGGTGAGGGAGTGCGTTCTCGGCGGTGTTTGCCGGTGAGGCCGCACCCCAGGCCTCTTAATGCAGTTCCATCAACACGCGGATTTTTTTTTTAATCCGGTTGGGAACTGCGCGGTACCGGGATTTGAACCACGGACCTCTTGCATGCGAGGCGGATGCTCTAACCACTACGCCATCGCCGCATCGAAGGCATAACATTAGTTTATTTCTCGCCTTCACAACGCTTCCAACAAGCGCCATGTCCTCCTAACCACTTATTTCTTCAGAAACTGTATACGTACGATGCCAGACCTAAGCACCAAGCCAGTCAAGATTTCGCGCCCCTCGACTTAACGCTGGTACCACCTTCTTGCGCAGCCGCAAAATCAGAAAAAAATATGTGAAATCAGCTTATCCAGCATGACAGTCATGCCAAACAAAACAGACCGGGCATGCCACTGTATAGCGAACCAAGATAAGCGGCAATTCACAACAAGTACCTATCCTACACCGGGCAATCGAGTGTTTATTTTATCCTGACACCATGTGAATAGAGATTTGGCGCCACGAACTGGGCCGCAAGAACTGGAAATGCCGGGAAAAAGCAACGCGCTTGTTGTTCGTATTTTCGGGTGTGGTTTAGCGGTCCTTTAAAGACAATATCCCAAGAATTGTCTGCAATACTGGGTTAGTAAATTAAGGCAAAACATGCGTGCTTGCCACTGATGCGTTCAAATTACGATAAGGGGTGTATAAATAAGTGATACATCTAAGGTATAAGGAGCAGCTAGTGTTCTATTTGTGCGCCAACATCTTTTTACGTTACGTCAATAAAAAAAAGTGATGTATCGAGTGCGTAGTATGACGCCACAGCCCAGAAATCGCCCATTTATTTCTCAATCGCTTGTAATCTCCATGCGCACTTGCTCTTCAAGTGAGCTCGAATTCGTCGCATCGGTTTCACCTCCTCCTCAGAAATAGATATTCGCTGATCGCTGACGCTTCGACTAACTATGGAGGAGGAGGAGAGAAAAAAAATAAGTAGAAGGTTGAGTGATTAGCCAGATGTCCACCCTGCTCTGTGTAAATTGGTGCATCGGAATAAGATTCAATTGTGCGACACAGTGTGTAAACAACGGAAAGAAAAATACCACACTGACGCAATGCAACGCAATGCAACTCCCACCGTCCATCGCACAACTATTTATTTAAAGCTCTGAATTCTGAATGCACGCTTAGACCGTGCCTTCAGGAATCGCCATTCTCTCAAACAGGTAAGTTTTGTCGCGAGGGACGAAGCAATGAATGCGATAACAGGGAACTGGAATATTCATGAGAACTAACAGAAAATGAGGTCAAGGAAAGTATAGGGGATGTTAGCAGAAGTAATTGTAATGCAAGTGTGAATAAATAAACGTGGGACGAAAAGGTAACTTGCCACCGGTAAGGACCGAAGCTGAAGCTGTGACATTCGAATACCGCGTCCGATGCTCTACCACTCTAAAAAAACGGCGATATTTTTTTTTATTTTGCTTGCAACTCCTCAGTACGTGTAACGCTATGTTGTGCACATATGCTAGCACAGGCTGCATATGAAAATGTTACGCGGCGTGATATAACTTTAGAAATATTGACTTTTTTTAAAAACCCCGCATTCGACTAAACTTCACGGAAAAACCGTCCACATTTTTTAAAAAAATACATTTCACGTGCTCCTGGGAAATAGAGCCTATAGCTTCAACCTCATCTGTAATGTTATAGCTCATGGTAATGTAATATTTCCTCATAAGAATGACCAATCGATGCTCTGCTGGTATGTAGAAGTGAGAAGAGAGAGAGAAAACACTACGAGAAAGGCAGAGAGGTTAACCAGGTGTCACAAAACGAGCGCTCAAAAAGGGCGCGTCGTCAAATTCTCGCGATAAAGCGCGGGAGGCACGCCTCGAGGTCAACGATAAAAGAAAAAAAAGAAAACAAGCATCCAAAGACTCCCCTGGCGCGCGTCCTTCTCCCCTCGGAAGCGTGGGTTCGCCGACGAACCTCCTCTCATCGGCGCCCGAGCAAGCCCTGGAACGTTCTCGATGGAAAGGGGCGTGGTGATGCAGGGTTGCGTCATCCGTCGCGGACAGCCCTCGTACCGTCTCGCCCTTTCCCCAGCCTTCGCTGCGTATCGCGCCGACGAAATGATGAGAACTTTCTGGAATCTCGCGCGGAAGGTATTTAACCGAGCAGCAGAGATGGGAGATCAGGAGAAGAAGGAAGTCAACGCCGGAGTGCGTAGGTTATTCCGCCGCGTCTGTCGGTGAAGGTTTTGTCCGTAGTGACAAAGCAGGAGAAGAAAGTATGCGCTAGAGTGCGTAGGGTGTTCCGCCTTGTGGGCGAAGCCTTTTGTCTTCCGTGACAAAGGAGGAGAAGAAGAGGATTTCCACCTGAGGGGTGAAAACTCGAGCTACAGGCAAGAGTGTGTGTCTACCACTATCGAGCGAAGACGCGTGGCCACAGCTCCGTGTGTGAAGCCGACGTGTTTCCGGCGAAGAAGTTTGAAGCTTGGAGAGTGGCCAATTGAAGACGTGAGGGTTCCTGGAAGAGAAACTTCGGGGGCAGCGGAACGACAACAACGCTGGACTTTGAGTGAGTGATTCTCGGAAGAGTATCATTCAGTCTTTTGTTCCAAGGACTTTGGACTCAATAAGTTTTCGAACTCTTTCGTCTTTAAGTGCCTTGGTTGTTCGATGCATGTGACTGCATTGTAGAGCGGATTGTCGTTTGTGTCCGTTGTTTCGAGTGTGGCTGATTGTACTGTGTAGTACATTGTTTAATTGGTAACATATTCTATTCAACGATTGTCGAGTGTGCATATTTGTGTATCGTTTTTGATCTGCCATAATTGAGAATATAATTTTGTTTTGTTTATCAACCCTCGGCTCTGACTTGCTCTTTGGGCCACAGCCGGCGTCCGCTGGCGCGCCAAAAAGGACCACTCTAAATTGTCCACTCTTTCGTGGTGCGGTTCGGGGGGCTGATACTTCGGCCCTTGGAATTAGCCCGGCGATCGCCTCCCTAATTAACGGGACCTGTGATACCAGGGCTGAGCCCCGGTAGGCTACCCTGCACTGGGGAAGAGGAGAGGAGGACGGAAAGTGATAGAGGAGGAGAAAAAAGGTCACTGACTGGGCCGACGCGTAACAGTTTCACATCACAAACGATGAAACAGGCTGGTGTCTTTGAGAAAACGCAACAGCGCTTTCGTTGCCTTTCAGAATTGGGATGTGCAGTGCCATGGTCCCAATACTTTCTCGACAGTGAAATCACTTCTGTCACGTTGATTTAAGACACTGCACAGGTGAAGCCTCTCGGTTGTGTATGCCGGGCAGTAACATAAGAGGTGTTCAATAGTCCCATCGACGGCACAGGCGTTGCACTCCGCGCAGTCGGTCATCCCAATCTTAAATGAGTAGGCATTGATGAAGGCTACGCCCAAATGCAGAAGGCACAACACTGCACCTTCCTCTCTAGAAAGACCAGAAGGTAGCCGGAGTCGTAGAGATGGGTCGAGAGAATACAGTCTATGATGTGCAAACTGTGATGACTGCCACTTGTGGAGTGTCATGTTCTGCGCCAGCCAGCTTACTTAGGTATCTAGCCAAGTCAATCCTAGATAAATGTACAGAAGCTGGGTTTGTTTGTACGTGTGCATTTCTGGCTGCCTCATCGGCGAGGTCGTTGCCGGAGATACCGCAATGACTTGGTGTTTACTGAAAGACAACGTTGTTTCCTTGTTAGGTCGCATAGTGCAGCATTTCTCTGATCTCCCACACCAGTTGTTCATACGACCCGCGACGAAGTGCTGACGAAACACATTGTAGAGCCGCCTTGGAGTCGCAGAATACTGCCCAACGATTAGCCAATTGTTGCTTGATATAATCGATGGCACCTCACGGAGCAACAATTTCCGAACCAGATGGCGTGTTAACGTGACAAAGTTTGTACATGATGTCGATGTGTCGCGATGGGATGACTGTGGCACCGGTGGACCTAGTCTGGGTGGTGGATCCATTTGTGTATACGTGGATTCTGTCAGCGAAAAGGTGTATAAACAGTCCAGAGTTGCTTCCTTCAAGGTCAAGGTAGAAATGACTTTTCTACTTTTTATTCCTCGGACGGAAAGGCGCATGTAGAGTTGTCGTAGGCTCCACAAGGCGGACGGTGAGCACGCCAAGGGTGTAAAACCGGATGGTAGCAAAGCGCGGTGGGAGCTGACGACCTTGAGAACGACGCCTGCGGTCGTTGTTCTAGCAGACACGCCAAATGGTTCGATATCATCCGCGAAATGTACCGAATATATGCTGTCAGCACGTCGGTTCTGACGTAGGTTGTAACACTCAAATCCCGAGCCAATATAACTGCTCCAGTGGTCGAGGTAGTTCGTGGTAACCCGAGACAAACACGTAGTGCATGTGCTTGCACGCTCTGAAGTGCTCGAATGTTTGACTTGAAAGTTTTAGTGAGGAGAGGAGAACTGTAGCGCAGTACACCAATAAAAATTGCGTGGTACAGCTTGTCACAGGTCCCGTTAATTAGGGAGGCGATCGCCGGGCTAATCCCAAGGACCGTAGTATCGGCCCCCCGAACCGCACCACGAAATTGTGGACGATTTAAAAGTGGTCCTATTTGGCGCGCCAGCGGACGCCGGCTGTGGCCCAAAGAACAAGTCAAAGCCGAGAGTTGATAAACAAAACAAAATTATATTCTCAATTATGGCAGATCAAAACAATACACAAGTATGCACACTCCACAATAGTTGAATACAATATGCCACCAATCAAACAACGTACTACACAGTACAATCAGCCACACTCGAAACAACGGACGCAGACAACAATACGCACTACAATGCAGTCGCATACATTGAACAACCAAGACACTTAAAGACTGAAGAGTCAGGAAACTTATTCAGTCCAAAGTTCTTGGAACAAAAGTCTGGATGATACTCTTCCGAGAATCACTCACTCAAAGTCCAGCGTTGTTGTCGTTCCGCTGCCCCCGAAGTTTCTCTTCCAGGAACCCTCACGTCTTCAATTGGCCGTTCTCCAGGCTTCAAACTTCTTCGCCAGAAACACGTCGGCTTCACACACGCAGCTGTTGCCACGCGTCTTCGCTCGATAGCGGTAGACACACACTCTTGCCTGTAGCTCGAGTCTTCACCGCTCAGGTGGAAATCCTCTTCTTCTCCTCTTTTGTCACTGAGGACAAAAGGCTTCGCCCACAAAGCGGAACACCCTACGCACTCTGGCGCATACTTTCTTCTTCTCCTGCTTTGTCACTAAGGACAAAACCTTCACCGACAGACGCGGCGGAATACCCTACGCACTCTGGCGCTAACTTCCTTCTTCTCCTGATCTCCCATCTCCGCTGCTCGGTTAAATACCTTCCGCGCGCGATTCCGGAAAATTCTCGTCATTTCGTCGGCGCGATGCGCAGCGAAGGCTGGGGGAAAGCGCGAGACGGTTCGACGGCCGCACGTGACGGATGACGCAACCCTGCATCACCACGCCCCTTTCCATCGAGAAATTTCCAGGGCTTGCTCGGCCGCGATGAGAGGAGATTCGTCGGCAAACCCACGCTTCCGAGGGGAGAGGGACGCGCGCCCGGGGAGTCTTTGGATGCTTGTTTTCTTTTTTTTATCGTTGACCTCTCGGCACTTCGTCGCGAGAATTTGGCGGTGCGCCCTTTTTTGAGCGCTCGTTTTGTGACTACGCCCCCCACTTTAAGAATATTATCTCATAATATTCAAAACCACACAAACGAGCGCGAACAGTCCTCACACTCTCAGAGACTGTAACATAGTCCGTCGCTCATGACACGTCACATTCACAATAGATCACTCAATACAAATGTACATTGCAATTCAATCTCACAACACTAGAGCACGGCCGGACTCGACTCCTTCTCCGGCGCTCCCCTTACGGCCTTCGCATTGGGGTGTTTTGCTGCCTGCCGCCGCAAGTTCGGGGTGGCGCTGCTAGACCACTGTTGCTTCGCCGCCTCCAAGCGCGTTCACGGGCGCAGTGTGCGCGCCACAGCGCTATGGCCATCATAACAGCGCTGAGTACGAGGAACAGAACCAACTGCGGCGCCTGAATTTTTGAAGATGAACGTTTTATCCACACAATACAGCTCGGTCGTTGCATGTGATGAGGTTAAAATGGTATAGCCGACCTCTGAGAGCACCGCTTACCCAGTCGTAATCATTCCGGCAGCTTTCCCGGATTTTCGCACACGGGTGTTGTCACAAGCAACAGTAATCCATTACAGCGCACGAAATTCAGAGAGAAAAATTAATATTTATTTTGTCGTAAGGTGGACTAGAACTTCCCGTAGGTAGACGGCGATGACTCCGCTTTCCGTTTCGTCGGCTGTCGAGGAGCCGAAGTGGCCGAGGGGCCACGCGCTGCAGGTTCTTTACGCGGTCTCTTCGTAGCCGCAACCATGTACGAAGGATACTGATCGAAGACCGTGGGCACGGCTCCTGGACGGAGTTTCCGGATACGATATCCGGGAACATTGTCATTTTCCGTGAAGTGTTTGCTGCACACTACAGTCGATGCGGACTTGTCATTGATGACGAGGTTTTCACGTGAAACATTTTTCCTCCACTTCGAACACAATTCCTCATCGCTAGGAAATTGGTGGTACGACACACCCGGTGTCTTCCCTTGCTGTGACTTACACAGCGGCGCGCAACAATAAACCATGGCTACGCTAGTGCAGTTAGCGTGCGTGAGCGTGTCTGATGCATTGTTTACCCGAGGCCATCGAACGCAGTCAAGAAAAGTCGCAGTCGGCGACGCGGGGAGCCGGCGGAGCTTACAGTGAGGTGGTGGTGCCCTCTACGCGTCAGAAAAAATATATGCGCGGCGCCGGTATTGAGAAGGCCGTAAGGAGCGTGCGGAAGGAGCATCGAGTCCGGCCGTGACATGAGATATAACCACAGGTACATGAGTTCAACACTCCATCACATATTCCAAACAATACAATTGTACAAAATTCTCTTATTAGAACAATGGTACAATACTATACATCACATCACCGTAACAAACATTTTGACTCGCTCGACATACAATTGTGACACAGGATAACAACCACATTAACTTAACATATTGCACTCAATACTGCCAAACACATTCCGATTCGACCTCAGAACCTATCTAATGTGTTTCGAGCTGCGCTTGCGTCCTTTCTTGCGGTGCTCGCTCGATCTCTTCTTGTTTTTCCTCGTTCTTTTTCGGCGAGCCCTTTCCAACGACGGTATCTGAGGCAGCGTCTCAGCCATCGTTGTCACTTCCGACACTGTTAACGGGTGATAACGTTCAACCGATCCTGTTCGGTCATTCACCCGCTTGTTCATGTCACGACATTGGGCCTGGCTGGCCGACTCCGTCATCTTTACACTGTCGGTCGGTTGAGGTCATGCCGACGTAAGTCCCGCTGCCCAGCACGTAAACTCATTCAATACGATCATGTTCTCATTCACTGTCTCTTGTACCCGGGCTTCCCCTTGGGCTCGAGTGAAATCCTTCACGGGGGTTTTCTCCACTGTACCTCATGGTCCCTGTGTCGGCGGGGACTCCATCTTCGGGTCTTCCCCCAAATGTTCTGGATCATTCGGCCCTCGCGTCCCGTCGATGTTTCCGATGACGAGGTCGTACAGGGCGGTCATCATGCATAGAGCCGTAACCTTCCTGCTGAAGTACGGGGTTTCAACCTCAATCTCTGCTTCGGGAAGCATCCGAACCGTACTGTCAATTAGGCAAACCGGTTTCGTTTTGCCTGTTAACTCACTATTCCGTACCAAATTTCTCCCCACGATAACAGTGGAGCTACCGGTATCTTTTAACACCGTAATCTTCTTGCCCGCAACTTTTCCAGGCGGCGTTGGCATTCCCTTCGTAACACCGGTTGGCTGTTTTGTCATTACAGCACCCACAATAGGAAGTTTCTCCCCATTTTTCAACTCTACGAATCCGTCGGTGATGGCATTATCACCGGATTTCGGTGCTGCTAGCACACAGGGTACCTGGTGAGTTTGACTCGCTCCGTTTCGACATGCGTCTGCTTGTGCCCAGTCTGACCACACTTGAAACATTTTACTACCGTAGGGCTCGTAAAGTTAGTACGACAGTTGTTCGTGCGATGACCCACTCGGTTACACAGAAAACATCGCGGAACACTCTCCGGTGCACGCTTATTTTGTTCGGGTGCCGAATTTTTCGAATCTTCGGGACACTCCTTCTTGACCTTGGCCAAATTTGTGCCACCTTGCGCTTCCAAGAATTGGTCGGCCAATTCAAGCATGCCTTCAAGTGACTCTGCCTTTCTCTCTTTCAAGTACAGTGACAGGCTTGGGTTGGAACTAGTAAGAAATTGTTCTCTAATAAGGAGCTCTCTAAGCTCATCGTATTCCTGCGCTGTCCCTGAAAGTTCAATCCATCTGTCGAAATAATGGCAAAGTTGGGCGGCATACTGCGTAGCCGTGTCACCATCAGCTGGCTTTGCTGTCCGAAATCTGTCCAGGAAACCTTCCACAGTAAATCTAAATCGCTTCAGCAAAGCAGCTTTCACCTTTGCATAGTTGGCTGCATTGGTCGGCGTCAGCCTGCCGTACACACTGAGCGCTTCACCACTCAAGCAACTACTCAAAGTAGTTGCCCATTGATGTTCCGGCCAATTCTGGCTCCTTGCAATCGTCTCAAATCGGTGAAGGTACGCGTCAAGGTCGTCTTTCCCTTCATCAAACGCTATGAGCAGCTTGGTTGGGTTCAAGCGGACGCCGTGGTCTTCCCGTTCGCTGCTTTCAACTCTAGCTTGGACCGGAGTTTCACTTCGCTGTTGCAAACGGAGCCGCTCGAGTTCCATCTCGTGCTGCCGCTGCCGTTCCCTTTAAGCCATCTCCGCTTCTCTTTCTTCTTTCAGATGTCGCTCCTTTGCTTCTCTTTCTTCTCTCGCCCTTTTAGCTGCCAACTTTTCTCTCTCTAGCTCCAACTTCAATTGCTGCTCTCTTTCTTTTCTCGCTCTCTCAGCTGCCAACCGGTATCTCTCCAACTCAGCTTCTTTTTCTTCCTTGGCTCTCTCTTTTTCTTCTTTTTCCTTCTGGGTAACCCACTTACGTAGTTCGGCGCCAGAAAGACCCATCTTCTCACCAAGAGCGACTAACTTTTCGATATCCATTGTGTCTCGCAAATAAAACCTTGCCGCGTGCAAAAAATATCTGCCTAAACCAGCATGTCAGAACACTCTCTTGCACTCGATAATGAGAACACTGAGCAACACACAAAATCGTTCCGATAGCACTAGCAACAACTCGAGGCTCTTTCTCACTACTTTGGACATACTGTGCACCAAAAGGTCCTTGTCGCGGACGCCAGATTAATGGTCACAGGTCCCGTTAATTAGGGAGGCGATCGCCGGGCTAATCCCAAGGACCGTAGTATCGGCCCCCCGAACCGCACCACGAAATTGTGGACGATTTAAAAGTGGTCCTATTTGGCGCGCCAGCGGACGCCGGCTGTGGCCCAAAGAACAAGTCAGAGCCGAGAGTTGATAAACAAAACAAAATTATATTCTCAATTATGGCAGATCAAAACAATACACAAGTATGCACACTCCACAATAGTTGAATACAATATGTCACCAATCAAACAACGTACTACACAGTACAATCAGCCACACTCGAAACAACGGACACAGACAACAATACGCACTACAATGCAGCCACATGCATTGAACAACCAAGACACTTAAAGACTGAAGAGTGAGGAAACTTATTCAGTCCAAAGTTCTTGGAACAAAAGTCTGGATGATACTCTTCCGATAATCACTCACTCAAAGTCCAGCGTTGTTGTCGTTCCGCTGCCCCCGAAGTTTCTCTTCCAGGAACCCTCACGTCTTCAATTGGCCGCTCTCCAGGCTTCAAACTTCTTCGCCAGAAACACGTCGGCTTCACACACGCAGCTGTAGCCACGCGTCTTCGCTCGATAGCGGTAGACACACACTCTTGCCTGTAGCTCGAGTCTTCACCCCTCAGGTGGAAATCCTCTTCTTCTCCTCCTTTGTCACTGAGTACAAAAGGCTTCGCCCACAAGGCGGAACACCCTACGCACTCTGGCGCATACTTTCTTCTTCTCCTGCTTTGTCACTAAGGGCAAAACCTTCACCGACAGACGCGGTGGGATACCCTACGCACTCTGGCGCTAACTTCCTTCTTCTCCTGATCTCCCATCTCCGCTGCTGGGTTAAATACCTTCCGCGCGCGATTCCAGAAAATTCTCATCATTTGGTCGGCGCGATGCGCAGCGAAGGCTGGAGGAAAGCGCGAGACGGTTCGACGGCCGTCCGCGACGGATGACGCAACCCTTCATCACCACGCCCCTTTCCATCGAGAACTTTCCAGGGCTTGCTCGGCCGCGATGAGAGGAGGTTCGTCGGCGAACCCACGCTTCCGAGGGGACAGGGACGCGCGCCCGGGGAGCCTTTGGATGCTTGCTTTCTTTTTTTTTATCGTTGACCTCTCGGCGCTTCGTCGCGAGAATTTGGCGGTGCGCCCTTTTTTGAGCGCTCGTTTTGTGACACAGCTGTAGCATGCAACTCAATGACGGACCCCATCTTTTTCCTGCGATGACTTTTTCCTGCGATGACTTTTTCCTGCGATGGCAATAGATACCAGTTTAGATTTCAAGCTAATCACGTGAGGGCTCCAGGAGAGGTCGCGGTCAACAATTAGACCTAGAAAACGATGGCTACGCTTGTCAGATGGCTACGCTATCAGACCTATCTTAGAATACGGTTGTGTCGTGTGGGACCCCGCCGAGGTAACCTTCATTGCTGCTCTGGAACAATTACAAAATCGTGCTGCCAGGTTCGTCTTGGGACGGTACGGAAGGAGGGAGAGCTGCACTGCAATGAAGGGGCTGAGCTAGGATGGGAGTGTCTTTCTGACCGCCGCCAGAAGCAGAGATTAAAATTTCTTTATTGAATTTACTACAATAAAACTGGAATCAATAGAGAAATATACCTACACAACCCTCATTACACTTCAAGACGTTTTGATCATAGTTGCAAAATTCGGGAATACCCAGCTAAAACGAACATGTGTGCCCATTCATTTTTTCCTAGAAGAATTAAACAGTGGAACAGGCTAACTGAAATGCAAGTACATAGTGGTAACGAAGGTGTATTTTATTCACTGCTGTAAACCCGTGTTGTAACCTGAACGAGGATGTATTGATGTGTGAACATAATTCTACTATGTGTGTGAACGAAAATGTATTTCAGTTATTTATGTGTGAACAAAGTTGTATTGTATGTGTGAAGGGAGATGCACGTCATTTATTGATGTAACCCCCCTGCTATAACGCCTTCGGGCGTTGCGGGGTATCTGATGAAGAAAGAAGAAAGTAAGAGATAGGCTGGCCATTAATGCTTATCGGGTAACTTGTCATCGCCTCGCGCGTGAAGGCCACCAGTGCACATTCTTCTGTTGAGATTGTTAGACCTTGCGTGCGGAGATAGTCAGATGCTTGCGACGCTGCCTTCTGTATCCTTGCTCGAACTTGTAGGCGTGTCAATGCTGATGCCCAGACACAGATATCATCAGCGTATATTGGAACACTGACTGTTTCCGGGAGAGCTTCCGCCAGGCCAAGCAAGGTAAGATTAAAAAGAACTGGGCTTAAAACACCACCTTGCGGGACGCCACGGCACGTGTAGTAGTCTGAGGTCGGGCTATCTTCAGTATATACAAAAAAGGATCTCCGTGTCAGGTAGCTTCGGATCCAACGAAAAGTTTGCCCTCCCAGTTCAATTAACAGCAGTGTGTCTTGTATAGCTTGATGGGAAACGTTGCCATATGCACCTTTCACATCAAGAAAGAGCGCAAGTGCTAGTCGTTTCCTAAATTTCTGCTGGTCTAATGATGGCACCAAATTGATGACGTTGTCAATCAATGAACGGCCTCGTCGAAATCCCGCCATGAAGTCAGGGTAAATGTTCTGCCGTTCAAGGAACCATTCCAGGCACGTGAGAATCATGCGCTCCGTGAGTTTCCCAACACAGCTGACGAAAGCTATAGGCCGGTATGATGTCAGCACCAGAGGGGATTTTCCTGCTTTTAGAAGTGGCACAAGACGGCTGCGCTTCCATGCTTGAGGAACGACGCCATCTTCCGATGACCGATTAAATAAATTTAGCAGTTGTCGTGAGAAACTTGTACTATAGCTCTGTAGCGTCTTCAGCAACTGTCTTCCTTCATAAAAATAAATGCATTCCTTAGGTGCAAGATTAAATAAGCATGGTTAATTACGTGACAGCGATTCTAAATCACCGCATTTATGAGAAATTCACGCATAACTTATGTTTCTCGTCTCAGTGTATTGATTATAAACAGCGTCCCCTTCAGATGCGCGCGGAGTTTTCATTCACTTGTGTCGTCATAGCGTAACTCTTTTTTTTTCGGCCACTTCATTCTCGCTCTTATCCGGCCTATACAGAACGCCTTACCGTGCGCAGCAGTTCTGACCTCTAGCGGCGTTTGAGAAAAACACAAAAAGCAGCGGGAAGCGGCAAGCCTAATTATGCTACTGCCCATTGCAAGGATTTTCACAGTGGCGTGCTCTTTCCTGCTCAATGCGGCTTAATTTCTCGCCTTCGGGGCACCGTACACGCCAGTTCCATTTCTTAATCAGACGGCGCTTTGGCGCCTGCTTATACCACCAGATCGCTAGCCGAGTAAGAGCGCTGCGTGTACGTTGCTTTCCCGATGCAGTCTTGTATATTCCCACGAGGGAAGCAAAAAAAGTTCATTAATGAAGGCAAACGATACGTAAGGAAATAAGGAACGGGCACAACTTCAGAGAGCCGGTGCTCTAGAAGAACAGGAACGCAAGCAGCCGTGCAGAGGCAAAAGAAGTGCCGCCCATCCTTCCACCTTCTTTCCCTATTTTCCCCCGATCGAGAAACTGGACCCCGGAGAACCTAATGGAATCAAGCCCGTGCCGCAAATGGCCACTGTGGCCCTCCCAAAGCTCTCATAATCATCACTAGGAGCGAGTACTTGCGGCTGCGGCCACTCTAAAGGCAGCAAGGGAGGCGGGAAGATGGGGGGCTGAAATAATATAGGGAAGAGACCGGTGGTTACGGCACTGCATACGCTGAGGGCGCGTCCGCCGGCACGTGCTAGATGGGAGATACGAGAGCGCCGCAAAAGAAAGGACGGTTGCCTAACTGCTGCTGCTGATACGTCGTCGGGGGCCGTTAAATGGCGCTAGACGACACGACGAGCGCGAAGATTAAATGGGAGTCACGTGGCGCGATGTCTCCTTTTGTGGCGTTACGTGTACGTGTGGCCCGGCTAAGCTGCTGTCTAACACGGGACACCAACGATGCACAATGCTCTGCGAGAAGTATGGGCTACACAGAACGTGAGAATGCAGCCGGCATGGAAGGCAAGGCATACAGTGCAGGTATGGGAGACCCGGTTAAGAGAGCTAGGACTGCTCGCTCGAATTATGCGTAGTTTTCAACACGACACGATTGGCTTAACAAGCAAGAAGTAGTGATGAAGAAAGTTTGTGGCAGGCCGCATTCCGATCCAGTTTCTTTTTCGCGCGATGTCGAAAACATATTCTTGGCTTCTATAGTTCAAAAAATGGTGGGAAGGGGAAGAAGGAAACTTGCGGTGAAAAAATGCGCGCGTAAACAGGGGCTGTATGCTCGAGACGACTATTCAACAAGTAGATTGGTCTTCCCCAAAGATAGAGTTCTAGCTTTGAGGAAGACCACTCCACTTGTCCAAACGCCGGCTCGAGCACACAACCCCTGTATACGAATTTTTTTTCGTAGTTTCTATAGGGCACATTACTATTCTGAGGTGCTTTTCGCTGCCTCTCTTGCCAATTTTATTTTTTTTCTCCTGCAAATGCGCTTTTCTACCTCCCGACGCCCCTCTACTAGTGCAAGGTTGCCAACCAAAAATCTTGTTTCCAGGTTTTTGATCCAGCTCTTCCCACGTCATTATCTATCTATCTCTCTATCTATCTATCTATCTATCTATCTATCTATCTATCTATCTATCTATCTATCTATCTATCTATCTATCTATCTATCTATCTATCTATATATCTATCTATCTATCTATCTATCTATCTGTCTATCTATATATGTATATTTATCTGTCTATCTCTCTGTTGATCTGTATGTCTGTCTGTCCATCCGTCCGTCCGTTCGTCCATCCGTTCATTCATCCGCCCGTCCGTCCGTCTGTCTGTCCGTCTGTTTCTCGTAATGTGTCCATCGGGACCATCAGGGAGTAGCCGCTGGCACGCAGCATGAGACTACGTGGAGGTCCGTGACCTCAACCCATTCTTGCAGACGGTACTTCTACCACTCTGACCTCGCAAAAAACGATCATGTTCCCTGCGCGGAAACCGGCTTCAAGTTCTGCCTCATTTCAACCAGTCGTACACGTGCTCGGCGACGTGTAGGAATAAGAACCCCAAGGTTACGATGCGGGATCGTCCTTACGTCATCGCGAAATCATTCAATGTACCACACGACTATCAAAATGAGCACAAGAGAAGCATAGAACACGACAAACTCTTACCTCTAACTCAATCTGCGTGCTTTTATATTGCTTTTTCTGCCGCTAGAACCAAATTGAATGCTTTCAGTAAAACGGAGTCCCCAAACGGACTGAATGCCATTGCGATGTAAAACTTCAAGGCACAACAATCGCGGCCTTGGAGTTTCGCAGATCTTCCAGCAGATCATAACTTCTTCGCTTCATCGACGCACTTTCACATGTGTACATAAGCGTGTATATATTTTCTTTCAGAAAAAAGGTTTCGTCATCTTTCTCCTTGTCGCAAAGCGAGGCCGATGTGACGACGACGTTGCACCTCAAACAACGACAGAAGCACGCTCGCGAGTAAGTGCGAAATGAACCAGCACATGGGAGAAACAAAAATGAAGTGAAAGGAAAAAGTCATAGCCGGCAAGCCTGAGAAACCTTCTCCGGCTTCGCAAGGAATAAACTTCCCACTTCTAACTCATTGCAAAGCAGCGCGTCGTCTCCTTATGCCGGCTGTGTTGTCTTCTGCAACGCGACCGGAATTGAGAACGGCCCGCACCAGATCGCACAGAATGCCCGGAAAGCTCGACAGAGTGAGCGTATATAGCATAAACGAGCAGTGAAAAATGGAAGGGAGAGGTCCCACTCGTTGTTATTGTCTTGGAAAACGTTCTGTTTTTGCTCACTTTAAACTACTTTTCTTTTTTTCCTCCTTTCTTTTTCTTTTTTTGGCGCGCCTGTATCTCGATGTGCGCTCGTGCTTAGATTTTCACTGTCTAGCCAATTTAGTGGCTGTACACTCTTTTCATACTAGCCCGTTGATTTCAAGAACCTTTGAAGGCCCCCATACAGCCTTCCTTTCTTTCCACTCCTTTAAAAAAGGAAGCAAAGGAGCCAGAAGGTAAGGAAACGAGTTACAGAAATTATCTCTTGTAATGCTCCAGTGCGAGCTCCCCGATCGTGACCGAGTCACTGGAAGGCGTTCGTGTAACTTAACCGAAGCTATACCGCTCCATTCGTGCCCGCCTCGGGTTGAGAAACCCTCTCTGCCAGGTTCGCGACAGCCGGCTTCGAAACGTTTCGGGCAGGGCGACGCTGCTCGGGCTGTCGCATTTCGCGCGCAGCGCCGATTTTAGAGTTTAACGAGTCACACGAAAAACAGAAAGCGCCGGCAGTGGGTGTCCTCTTTCTAATGTTGTTGTAGCGAGTGTGCTAACGCATACTATAAGCAAAGATTATCGGCGATCGTATGCAGGGAGTTTCCTGGAAGCTAATTCGTTTCTTAAATCATCGAGTGTTGCTGATCTGTTTTACCTCACCGTCATGCGTTTTTTTTTTTGCGCCCTCGGAGGGAATTGAGGCAAAGGTGCCTCTGCACGTCTCCTTTCTGTCAGCCTCCTTTCACCTGAGAGCCTGCCACGCACTGCCTGCTCCACCATGGTGGTCTGATGGCTAAGGTACTCGGCTGCTGACCCGCAGGTCGCGGGATCGAATGCCTGGCTGCGGCGGCTGCATCTTCCATGGAGTCGAAAATGCTCTATAGGCTCGTGTTGGGTGCACGTTCAAGAACCCCAGGTGGTCGAATGTATAGAAGGGCAGGTAGACTAACGAAACTACTGGCTGGCTACTCAACATGGAACATGATTTTTATAAAAAGTCAATGACATAACTAACATTAATTTCCCCGTTCACGACTGAACATCTTGCACGCTTACATTAGTTAAGCAAGAAAGTCGACTCCACAGCGTTGGTTGTGTAACTTGCTTCCCCACATGGTTGTCGGCTAATATCACATTCGAAAATTGAAAAAAAAATTAATATATGAGGATAAAAAATAATGAAAGCTGCAAGCTTTGTGACTGGTATTTGATTTTCTTTTTATTTCGACCTATGTGTTCTTTTCATCTGCGAAATGGGCTGAAAACATCAACAGGTATCCTATCACTAAATCGGGTTGGACACTTTTCATTCTAGTTTATATTTATCTTTAGAAACGCATCTTTCTTTTTATGCCAGAGCGTATATGTAGCCACAATGCTGTATGTCATAGAGACTCAAGTAGGAAGTTTATTCCAGTGCACCCGTCAGCTGCATTTCAATTTCGCACTCACATTTGCGCCATTGCAAAACATCAAGTCACGAAAATGTGGTGGCTAGAAACAATCAGCTGCAATATCGTCACTTTCTATCTGGTTAAGGCTTCTAAATTTTTGTGAATAGATTAAACGGCCAAGTTGGTGCATGAAACTGTCGCACCAGTTTTCTTTCTTTTTCTGGGGGGGGGGGGGGAAGCAATATTTGCACTATAAGCTCGTGTTTAGGTTCCTCGTCATCAATCGTCGCCCTTTGCAAATAAAAACAAAATGTCCTGTTTTAGTTCCCTGGTCATCCTCTATACGCAAGTCTGTGTGCTATGAACTCCATTCATCAATTTCTGTACAGCGTGCACCAGGTGGCCTCTCAATTAGCATATCAACAGATTTCGGTGCCATCACGCGGAGCTGTGGCCGTGTTAGCTTTTAATTTACAAGTTACTTCAAGCACCGAGTGATATGTTTATAGTTCTGGTTGTTTCGCCATTTCATTTCTTAGATATTTTTTTGAACGCGCCCGCCTGGACAGATCGCGTGCATAGCGAACCAATTTAGAGCAAAACATATCCGCTACTCAATTGCGGGATTACCGAGGAAATCAATTACTCATTCCCAACATAAGCAGCCGAATCGATCCCTGCACGTTACAAGCCCGCATACATCAGAAACGAAAGACCGTGCCCTAATACGAGAGCGCCATCGATTTAGCCTCGTCACTTATAGCATTACCAGATGTAACGCTTTGGGAGCGTCCGCATGAGTATCGCGAACAATCACCTCATCATTAGTTCTCGAATTGAGCAAGAGACTGTCAGTACCGCCACCGGATTCTGCATTTCGTTTCAACAGGGCATCAATCATGATCGCGTTACAAGTCACAAAAGCCCGCAGGCGCATATTTATACGACTGGAATAAATGCGGACACCACGCACAAAAACAACGCGTGCTTTCCTGCCTCGCTGCTTTTTGCAAGGTCTCGTTTTCTTCTCGTTCCGTCTTTTTCTTAGGAAACCTTGAGACAGCTGTCACACAGGTCCCGTTAATTAGGGAGGTGATCGCCGGGCTAATTCCAAGGGCCGAGGTATCGGCCCCCCGAACCGCACCCCGAAAGCGTGGACAATTTGGAAGTGGTCCTATTTGGCGCGCCAGCGGACGCCGGCTGTGGCCCAAAGAACAAGTCAGAGCCGAGAGTTGATAAACAAACGAAATTATATTCTCAATAATGGCAGATCAAAACAACACACAAGTATGCACACTCCACAATAGTTGAGTACAATATGTCACCAAACAAACAACGTACTACACAGTACAATCAGCCACACTCGAAACAACGGACACAGACAACAATACGCACTACAATGCAGTCGCATGCATTGAACAACCAAGACACTTAAAGACTAAAGAGAAAGGAAACCTATTCAGTCCAAAGTTCTTGGGACAAATGTCTGGATGATACTCTTCCGAGAATCACTCACTCAAAGTCCAGCGTTGTTGTCGTTCCGCTGCCCTCGAAGTTTCTCTCCCAGAAAACCGCGCCGAAGTTTCTCTTCCAGGAAACCTCACGTCTTCAATTGGCCACTCTCCAAGCTTCAAACTTCTTCGCCGGAAACACGTCGGCTTCACACATGCAGCTGTTGCCACGCGTCTTCGCTCGATAGCGGTAAACACACACACTCTTGCCTGTTGCTCGAGTCGGCACCCCTCAGGTGGAAATCATCTTCTCCCGCTTTGTCTCTACGGACAAAACCTTCACCGACTACACGGCGGTATACCCTACGCGCTCTGGCGCTAACTTCCGTCTTCTCCTGATCTTTCGTCTCGGCTGCTCGATTAAATACCTTCCGCGCGAGATTCCAGAAGGTTCTCATCATTTCGTCGGCGCGATGCGCAGCGAGGGCTGGGGGAAAGGTAGAGAGGATACGAGGGCCGTCCGCGTCGGATGACTCAACCCGGCATTACCACGCCTCTTTCCTTCTAGAAATTTCGAGTGCTTGCTCTGCCGCCGATGTGGGGTGAGGAGGTTCGTCGGCCAGCCCACGCTTCCAAGGAAGAGAGTCGCGCGCCCGGGAGTCTTTGAATGTTTGTTTTCTTTTCTTTTTTTTATCGTTCACCTCGCGGCGTCACTCCGGCGTTTCGTCGCGAGGAGTTGGCGGCGCGCTCTTTTTGAGCACTCGTTCTGTGACAACAGCCTCGCAACAAGCACACAGAACCTCACATCTTGATGTCGCTACCTAAACTTATAATATTACTCTATGTGGTACAGCTTATGCGGGATATCTTGCGCGCCACTCAATCTGATATGCGCGTCCTTGAGTTGCAATGAGAAACGCTTCTGAGATTGATACGTCAAATATACTGTGTCGCAGTATCTTATGCAACTGGCAAGCCATCCCAAACGGCAAGTCGATTGCTCAAACTGCGATTACGGCCAATGTCCTGTCTGCGAACCCTTAGGCTCATGTTCGTTCGAATAACACGAGGAACCACGCATGTAGGCAGGGCTGCGATTCTATTGCCAACGCCGGTAATAGTGACGCTGCAGTAGCGTTGAGAAAGTCAGATACGTAAGGCTTAACCTAGCAATGAGCTATACACTCGCGCAACCCGTTTAGGTGCGGAGCGTTTTAGGAGGCCGGGCTGTCGTATGGTGTGATCGTGTTTGTTGTCGTCGCTGGGCGAAACACATAGCATAGCCAGCTGCAGCATCTAGAGCACACGCTCACGCCAAAGAACAGTATTGTTACAATTGTTCTTCGAGCACCTTGATGGTGATATTATGCGCGGACATTTATACTATGCCTTGAGAAACATTAACACACAAACGCGTATAAAATTCAAAAATCGAGCAAGTAATAAATAGAAAGAAAAGAATGTAAGTAAATACGGATAAATTTTGAAATAAGTTGAAATCAATGAAAAAACGAGAAAAGCTGGAAAGGAGAACAACAAAGACAGAGAGGAAGAAATAAAAAGTAAACCGAAGAGAAACAAAGAGGGCATTCAGGCCCACCCCGCTTTTTGAGGGAGCGCCATTTATATGGGGTCATCATAATCACCACTATCATCATCAGAATCATCATTCATTCATTCATTCATTCATTCATTCATTCATTCATTCATCACTTCCTTCTGCCTTGGCACAAGTAGGGTGAAGCTGCTTTATTTTTTTTCGCTTGCCGCTTGCTCCGTGCATCTATGTGGCGTCAATTCTCATGAGCACAATCATCGAGTTCAATCAGATTTCGCTGCGCTGCGAAGAAGTCGACTTCTGGGAGGTAACGCTCGATCACGAAATTGATTGATGGGTGTGGTTTAACGTCCCAAACCACCATATTATTATGAGAGACGCCGTAGTGGTGGGCTCCGGAGATTTTCGACCACCTGGGGTGTTTAACGTGCACCCAAATCTGAGCACACGGGCCTACAACATTTCCGCCTCCATTGGAAATGCAGCCGCCGCAGCCTGGATAACGCTCGATCACGAAATTGATTGATGAGTGTGGTTTAACGTCCCAAAACCACTATATTATTATGAAAGACGCCGTAGTGGAGGGCTCCATGGATTTTAGACCACCTGGGGTTTTTAACCTGCACCCAAATCTGAGCACACGGGCCTACAACATTTCCGCCTCTATCGAAAATGCAGCCGCCACAGCTGGGATTCACTCCTGCGACCTGCGGCTCGATAACGAAAATCGAGCGCTATCCACAGCATCACTCGACGTTTCCTTCTTCGTACAGTTGTATCTTCAACTTCTGTTTTGGCACCAGTAGTCATCAGTTATCGTGTGAAACACGTTAAGTCATGAATTCATTAGTGTGCAGCGAGCTGGCAGCTAAGGTATTTGGCGCAGTGTAGCGAGTAGAACCAGCCTAACCTAACTGAAAGCTGCGAAAAGTTCCACGTGGTACACCGCTGAATGTGTAGCTCGATTTGCCGGCTGTAAGAACGCAATTGTTTCATCAGGGAGTTTTAGAATAGCGCAACGCGAGCTCTTACGGTGCCGTCGCTGCCACTGCGCATGCGTGGTAACGCGAGTCGGTGTTCGCGTTCACGGACCGCACGCAAAAAATCCGAAATTGCGTGCGGTGATGGCGGCCCGCATGTGGCCCGCAAGCGCTGGTTTCGAGGCTACGATGTCGCTGCGATCGTGCGTTGCGGATCGCAACAAGGCAAACGCTTTTCTAAAACTGATATGGCGCCCGCTACGCCCACAACGCCCGCAACGCCCGCAGCGCTTGCAAACGCTATTCCAAAACTCCCTATTGATCTGATCGAAGTGCACATGCCTCCTCGCGACATGAAGCTTCCAACGCGGGTGACGTCACTGCATGCGATGTTGTATAGTATTCACGTGCACGGCATCTAAGCTGGGATCATTATATTATCGACTTGAACTGTCGTATTGATATATTGGCGCAGCCCGACGCATGAACGCGCGTGTTTCCTCGTTGCATATACCCGGACAAGGCGGATAATTCTCACTGAAAAGATTTAAAACTAAGATACGTGAACACACAACAGAGCAGTCTATATTTTTAAATTATTGCACTGCCGCCATTTTTACGTCGCAAGTTGTTATTTGAGATGTGTGCTTCTATGCAAATTTGTTGTTGTACCCCACACTGCAAAGTTACTTGCAATACACGCTGAAATTGGAAGTTTTGTCAGAAGTACTTTGTCATATAGATAACTTCATAATATTAACGTCCGGCAATATTCGTATAAGTAAGTGTGGTCTTATTTTTAACAAGTGGCTGTCTTTTTTAACCCTTACACATAAAACCCATAACGCATTGAAAGCCTCCGTAAAACGAACGTACAGTACTCACGGATTAAAACTGGGAAATTTAGAGCTAAGTAACACATGCTTTCGTTCCCCACCGTATTCAGTGCAGGTCATATTGACGTAATTTCTACATAACGCGTGGGTATATGTAGCAAACGTATACCTTTAGAGACAAGACTCGTAGCGACAAGACGTGGTTATCTGGAGCGCCATCGCGCATACCACTCGTCATACTGAAGAAAAGGATGCCGTCCTTAAATTCGCGAGTATACTTCACGCCATCCTGTTAAGATGTTTGAGGAGAATGTAAGCTGGAAAGTATAACGAGAAACATAACGAGACATACTAGTACGTGCGTTTCACTTCAGTAGCTTCTAAGAGAAAACAGAGGGCAAACTCAAGTGAGTTGTTACTTGTATGATTACTGCGAACCCGAGCAAATGAGAGTTTGTATTGTATTATGACGGTTATTTTTTGTCCTGAATAAATCTTATGACCATGAATGCTTAGAATGTTTTCTAAATAAAATGTCCTTGATAATCTGACAGCTCTCGGATCCTTTGGTTTTGCTCAATTGAATTTAATACGAGTAACAAAAGATTGGTTTATTGATATGTGGGGTTTAACGTCCCAAAACCACCATATGATTATGAGAGACGCCGTAGTGGAGGGCTCCGTAAATTTCGACCGTCTGAGGTTCTTTAACGTGCCCCCAAATCTGAGCACACGGGCCTACATTTCCGCCTTCATCGGAAACGCAGCCGCCGGAGCCGGGATTTGATCCCGCGACCTGCGGGTCAGCAGCCGAGTACCTTAGCCCCTAGACAACCGCGGCGGGGCAATAACAAAAAATTTATGTAGAAGTATAAATGCAATTTCTTCTCGTAGAGACACCTCAGCACATTGCAAAATAGGAAGGCATAAACACAAAAATAAAGGCAGATGATAAGGAGGATAACAAAAAAAGGAGCTGATGAGCTGGACAACGCCGACAGAATATAGGCAATGTGGACCAAAAAGACCGAATAGAGAGTGAAAGAGCAAAAAGTGGACGTGCGGACACTGCAACACTGGATCACACTTGCCAGTCGGGCTTAAAAAGCCAAATCAGCCAAAAGAACAAATAGATTGCGGTGATATGCTTATGACCACATAGTCAGAAAAACAAAAACAAAATAGCTTCAGAGTTTCAGTAAGACGAACACACTTTCAAAATGGCAAGGGCTGTTACTGCCAGTTTCGCAGTGGCGGATTCGCAACGCCAACTGTTCATAATGCCATCTCACGACGTGTTCGAACCATGTCATCTAGAGAAACCAAATCCCTCACCCAGAGTTTTATTTTCCCTCTTGAAAAGCAGCGCCATTATGGATGGATGGATGGATGCTATGAGCGTCCCCTTTATAACGGGGTGGTGACAAGTATGCCACCAGGCTCGACAAAAAAAAAAAAAAAACACCTTTTTTCTCCTTTTTTTTTATGTTGGCCTAATGCCTCTACTTCGATAAATTCTATCTTAATGGAAAAAAAGGTAAATTTTCAGCTTAAGTTCTCTGCCATTTACGGCACACTGTCCATATTTTATTTTTCCAATATTTATTTTTGTCCTTTCTCTCTAATTTTCTGCCACCAATACTCTAACCGTCTCTTACTTATTTCAATCGCGGGTGTTTTCAGCTTTCCATTGTTGTCCCTAAAACCCAAGGCTTCCTGTAGGCTCGTGCCCAAACGTACACCTGGGTGGATATCTCCACATTCAATCAGAACATGCTCCGCCGTTTCCTTATCTTTCCCGCAGCATGTGCATTGTTCTTCTTCTTTACTGAATCTTGCTTTATAACTACGCGTTCTAAGGCAACCCGATCTCGCTTCAAACAGTAAAGCGCTTCCCCTTGAATTATCGTAAAATGCCTCCCTCCTTATTTCATTTTTGCCCTTTCGGTAGTTACTCAGAGCCGGTTTTTTCTCCATAGCTGCCATCCAGTAAATCCTCTCCGCCTCCCTGACTTTTCCCTTAACGCTCTTTGTTGACATATGGCTCACAATACCAGCCGTATATTTACTAGTGAGTCTTCTAGTTCTTTTTCTCCACTGTGTGTCCACGCTCTTCCTATACAAATAACGGAACACCTTCTCTGCCCATCTACTCTCCTTCATATTTCTTAGCCTTTCTTCGAACCTTATTTTGCTCTGCGCTTCCCTCGCCTCAAAACCTGCCCACCCCATATCGCCCTTTACAGCCTCGTTTGTCGTCTTCCCGTGAGCACCCAACGCGAGGCGTGCCACAGTCCTTTGATTTACATCCATTCCCGATTGCACCTCTGCCCTCATGCACACCACTGAGTTCCCAAAAGTAAGCCCTGGAACCATTACACCCTTCCACAGACCTCGAAGCACCTCATACCTATTGTATCCCCACAACGCTCTGTGCTTCATTATTGCCGCATTCCTCTTTCCTTTTGCTGCCGAGGCTTTTTCCTGTACCTCCATGTATCTATCACTCTCATTTACCCATACTCCAAGGTACTTGTATTCACTTACCCTCGGTATTTCTTGGCCTTGTATGGACACCGTCTGATCACAGGGATCATTGAATACCATCAATCCACACTTCGTTACACTGAATCCTAGTCCAAGAGCTTCACCTTCCCTTCCGCATATATTCGCCAGCTTCTGTATATCATCTCGACTGTCCGCAAATAAGACGATATCGTCCGCATAAAATAAACCTGGAAGCTTCTGCTCAATCATCATGCCGCCCTGTTTGTGTGACAGATTAAAACCAATGTTGCTACCTTCTAGCGCTTTTTCCATACTCACCATGTACAGCATGAATAACAGTGGGGACAAAGGACATCCCTGTCTCAGACCCCTGCTGACCTCAACGTTCTCTTTGCTACGCATTCCTTCCCACTCTATGCAAACTGTGTTTTCTCGGTATATCTCTCTCAAAAGCTGTATGCAGTCGTCGCCCATGCCCATTCCTTTCAATATATCCCACAAAATTTCCTGATTAACGTTGTCGTATGCCCCAGTGATGTCTAGAAAAGCCACGTACAAGGGCCTATTCTCTATTTTAGATATTTCTATACACTGAGTGAGAACAAACAGGTTATCGTCTAACCGCCTGTCGACTCGAAATCCGTTCTGAAGTTCTCCCAAAATTTCGTTATGTTCGGCCCATGTTTCTATTTTCATTTTTACTGCTTGCATCGCCAACCTGTATAGTACCGATGTAATGGTTAGTGGTCTATACGAGCGAATCTTGTCCTTTTCTCCCTTGCCTTTATAGATTAAGTTCATTCTACTTTGTCGCCAACTGTCCGGTATTTGTCCGTCCTTTAAGCTTTTTCCTACTGCTTTTAACAATGCTTCTTTAGTGTTATGTCCTATTTCGTTAATGAGGCTAACGGGAATCCCATCTAAACCCGCGGCAGTGCGCTTCGGAATTTTTTCTTCGGCCTTTTTCCAGTTGAAATTATCAAGTACTAGCTCTTCCTCTGTTGCTTTCTCCGCCACACTTTTACTCACCGGGGAGATCCCCTGGACGCTCTTTTGAAACGAATCGGCTGTTACCTTTTGGATGTAACCTAGCGCTTCGTACCCTTCCAATTGATTTCCTCCTTCATCTAGAATATGTTGTTGCGTTGTGACAGACTTCCTACCTAGCGCCTTTATGTGGCTCCAAAAAATCCTAGGCGCGGCCTCCTTTTTTTCGTGTATCTCTGTCATCCAGCGTTCACTTTCACCTTTAATTTTTGCCTCTACCGATTTCTGTACAAGGGATTTTTTCTCCAAATATATTTCCCATATTTTTTTTACTTCGTCCTGCGGCCGCTTCTCCTTTTTTGCCTTTCTATGCTCCCGTGATGCTTCGCGTCGTTTCTCGATCGCCTCCCGGATTTCCTTGTTCCACCAACTTTTTGGCTTCCTTTTTCCTTTCCAGCAAACAGTTTTCTTCTCTTTCCCTATCTCCTTCGTCATTAGATGTAACAGCTCACTATACTCCCAGTCCTTGCCTGGTATTTCGCCTACTTCTTCCTCGACTCTTGCGGCTATATTTATTATTTGTTTGTCATTTAAATACGAGCTGCCAGACTTTGATTCCATGCTCATATTTTTAGTTTCGTATCCCATTTGTAATGTTATTCGTTTATGATCACTACCCAAGCTGTTAATGCCTTCCTCGTCTATCCTCATTTCTGTCAGTTTGTGGTAAATTCCTTCAGTCATGAGAGAATAATCAATACTTGATTGCTTGTTTCCGACTTCCCATGTGATCTGGCCGTCACATTTAGGCCCCGTGTTAACTATCTCCAGACTATGTTGCTCGCAAAGATCTAGTAATAACGTGCGTGCAAATTTGCACATATACTTAGCGTCATTTCATGACGTGTCGCTCGATAAAAAAAATCAATTATGCAACCATGGCAGCACGCCATCTGGTGGTATAAAGTGGGCGCGCCGTCCCCGGTACATTTCACACAAACGATGTCTTTCAAAATCTTGTATACGGTTCTTAGACACTGGCGTATTTCGATTGTTTGCACTGGAACCTGCCAGAACGATGTCTGCGCGCGGTCATTCTTACATTTTTTTTAGTCAACACGGAGCACGTCGTAGACCGGCTGCCAGTTAAATCAGAAAATGTTAGCCGGAGGCATCAGCAACAAAACTCTATACAGCCCCACACTATAGTCTGCCGGCATGTGCGATAGGTTTCAAACAATGCCATCAGTGACAGTCGCCACAGCTAGTAACTCAAGCGCAAGTTGACAAATAAGCCGTTCCAAAAGCTACTTTACTGAATAAGCCCCCCGCATTGCATCTGGGACATGTCTTGCTCTTGATTCAACGACAGCCATTGGAAGAGTTCTTGTTGAAACCGGAGTAAAGCTTGCGATGGCCGCATTCCGTCCTCATGAAATCATCTATAAGCACAGTCTAAGAAGATTTTTTTTTTCTTACACAATTTCTGTAAGGCATTGCAAGGTAGCACAACCACTGGCGTTATGCCTCGACATAAAATACGAAGGCTCCGTAATATAGCTCGGAGCGGTCAATGACCAGCCATGTCGCCAGCGGCGATGGCGAGACATATGGGATTGATGGAGCGATCTTTAAAATAAAATAATGAATAAAAGCCCATTTCATCTCGCTCGTGGTTACACAGCTTTCACCGCGCACTTTTGTACATTAGTTTCAATACCACTCAACCGCAACCCTTCCTTTTCTTCTTTTTTTTCATTTATTTTTCCTCCCTAGTATCCTATCTTAAGCCCCTTACATCAGTTTTTTTTTGGGGGATCTCCTGCGGAATTATTCAGGGCGCTCGTTCAGCCGTTGCCTTGAATAATTGAGTCTCAGAACGGCACGACACTTCACGCTCCCCATCGTTCAACGTGTTGAAGGATGTTTACAGAGCTGTTGCGATCAGAACACTGCACTTTCTTTTTCTTGCTTGCTTTCATTTATTTTTTTTAATCCTAACGTGCACTGCCAGTCTTAGCTTTATGCCATTTTATTCTAATATAGTTTCGGTCTCTCCAAAAGGCAGCGTCTTCAAGATCACCTTTCGCGCGCGTCGGGGTAAAAAGCACCCCATATTCCCAACTTGAATGAAGATGGGTAGGCGAAAATCAGGGAGTTCAGGCATTCAGATACGTTTAAAACGTGGTTCAAAGCAGGTAAGTGATCAGGTTTGTGTGGGTAGCAGTAGCCGGACGTAACGTTCGTTGCCGGGACTTTGCGTGCCAACAAAGAGTCTTTACCAATAGAGCGAATCCCGTACTTACTCACCGTGAGCATTGGAGTGGGACTGTTCGTTCTGAACTTTAGCATTTTTTGTCTAAATATTGTCGAACCACAAGCAATCGCAAACTTTACAACTGCGCCTGAAACTTTGGTCAAAAAAGTCGCGCTTCGACCACATATCGGCGCCACCAACCTCGGGTAGCGACCGCATTCGGCATGTTGCATCCGCTTCCCATCTGATCCCACTCTGCTTGCAGTAAGATTGCTTCATATTCGTGATATCTGGTCATTTGGGAGTTTTAAATTAGTGTAGTCAATGTTTGCATTCGTCGCGGTCGACCGTTCTTTCCGTCATATAACGGGGGCCCGCAAGAGAATAGCGTATGACGCATGCGCAGTGGCGACAAGCATTAACGCAAATTATTCTGCACGATATTCTAAAACTGCATTATAAGGTCGAGCATACAAGAAAAAGCCACCAAGAACACTCATGGTGTGCCCTGGTAATAATAGCATGCTCTCAAACTAGCGCATCTGCCCTCGTTCCTACTTCCTTCTGTGCTCTCGTGGATTGGTCTCCATTTAAAAAAAACTGTTCCCACTCTACACCATGTGAGAAATTTATGTGTGCTTCTTTATGCTATCCAACATACATGAATGGCGCTACTAAACATGAAACCCTTCGACTCGAGAAAGAAGAAATGGGGAGCGTCAGTGAGGTTAACTAAGGTTAACTATAAGGTTAACTAAGTACCTGTGTTGTGTCCTCTCATCACTCCTTATACGTTTCGCACTGTGCAACTATAGGCACCTTAAGTGCACCCTGTGACGGGTGGAAGGGTACCCATCTATGTGTTGTTGTTATATTATTACAATTATCATGCTCTTAGCCTAAACTTCTAGGCCGCCGGGTCTTTTCTAGCTATTTCTCAAGTTGCTGCCTTAGACTTCGCCGACGAGCAGTAGCTGAGTGGTATGGTCCCTTCGACCCCAACCGTACGTTCGGTGCCCTGAATTTTTAATCTCAACCGATGTAAGGAAGCTTGGGCCTCTCAATATGCAGCGAGAGTTCCGTAGGTCGCTCAGAATGTACAATTTTATTCAATATTTTGATGGCCACAGGAAATGCTCGTTGATATTTTTTTTATCTCCCTAGCAACAAGCGAACAGTATATAGACTATCCTTCTAGCAACGCGTGTTATCTGTGTCTGAGTTCCTGAACGGCATGTTTTCTTTTCGTTGAAAAAAGTTCTATCACGTGTACAATCTGCTAAAAACATGCAATTTTTTTTTACTTTTCTGCATGGATGCTACTTTCATTGAGTTTGACCACTGTGAGATTGAAAAGTGACTCAGAATAAAGCGCAAGAACAAGTATCAAAACATTCAAAAATTGGAGGTATTGTCACTTTGCTTAATTACCTTAGTAAGTTAGTATTCTATCTATAATAATAAGAGGATTGTTTAACGCGTTGAAAGACGGTGGAAATACCAGAAAGCGACACGCAGAATACATGTGTGTTCCGCATATACGGCGGAGTTTTGGTCAGTCAATGCTATAAGCGTTCACCAGGCTTCCGAGCGAGCTTCGAGCTTCCAAACCATCAATCAATTCATGAAAACGACAGAGTAATGCGAAATGAAACTTAAGTCCTCACGTTGGTCTAGAGACCACGATGCTCGAACCCGAAGGTCGCGGGCGCGAATCACGGCCGCTGTGGTCAAACTTCAATGTTGGCGAAGTGCTAGAGGTCAATAGACTGATTTATGTGAAAATTATAGCACAGGACGGGGTTAACTGACAGAACATTAGAAAGACCTTCGACCTTCGGTGGGTGACGTCACGCTGATGATAACGATAAAGAGCACCAGATGACCAAACTTTCCACAGTCTTCCACTGTGGCATTCGTTATAATCTTATCGGGGTTTTAGAGTGTAACCCCACTCCCCTCTCTACCTCCCCACACACGCTCACAAAAAAAAAAGAAGAATACTTTTTCTTCGTGCTAGCATCGAATAACAAATGGGTGGTTATCGGACAACAAAACGCACAGTCACACGTGCAGACTATAAAGCACGTCGATAGACTATAAACACAGCCATGCAGATATATGGCGGAAAGAATTAGCAGGATCGGCAATATTGCTGGCATGCTCGTAAATGAGGTTCTTGGGATAGGGTTGTTTGACACGCGGTTCACTTCAGGATGGCGAATACCTTCCTAGTGCTGTGAAAGTTCATTCCAGTGCAAAAAAAAAGAAATAAATAAATGCTAAAGATCTCTCGAATATTTCTTCGCGTGGGATGCGTTTCCAGTTCAAATCAAAGTTTTATTTGATTTGTGGGGTTTAACGTCCCAAAACCACCATATGATTATGAGAGACGCCGTAGTGGAGGGCTCCGGAAATTTTGACCACCTGGGGTTGTTTAACGTGCGCCCAAATCTGAGCACACGGGCCTACAACATTTTCGCCTCCATCGGAAATGCAGCCGCCGCAGCCGGGAATCGAACCCGCGACCTGCGGGTCAGCAGCCGAGTACCTTAGCCACTAGACCACCGCGGCGGGGCAAAGTTTTATTTGTAAACTTCTCTAGATTTCGCTGAAGGTGGCTGATTTTGTTTGGCCGAATTGATTCCACTTCAAATTTAAGCAGAATTGCAGCGTATCTATCGTGATCACCTCTAACTTAAGTTCTAAGTGTTATAGTTAGGCAAATAACTTTTGGGTGATCATTTTCATTTTTTAAGTTCACTTTCGATTCCCGTTGACAATAGCTCCGAGGACCGGACTAAATAATGTTTTCCTGTTTCAGGTTGCGAATGTCAAACTTCATGCCGACCGGCTGATGCAGGCTATCGGCTAAGGTGTTTTCCTCCTTTAAGACCTACAAAAAATGATGAATAGAAGACGATTTCTGAATGGGTCTGTGCAAACATACCGTAGGTTTCACGCCTTGTGAGAACTAGCTTTTTGCGGAGCAGTCAGCCAGTAGTTCTATGTTGCATTCTTCTGCTCTGAGCTATGGGTTTTCGTGTGAATCAACGGGCTTTTGTGAGTGTAGGCGTTGTGTGCCCACATTCGGCTCCCAGGTACGACGACTACACTGGCGTTCAAATGATAACTCAGGGTCTAACGTAAAAATTTGGGGACCCTTAAGCTTCGCCTTGAAGAGTTGAACGCGATAGTGAAATCAGACCCCTAGTGCGCCCTTCAACCGCTAAGTGCATACTTATTAATATGTTTTGTTAGATACACACACACGCACGCAAACACACACGCACACAGTAGATCGTACCAGCGCGCGCGCGCGAATGGTACATACAGGTTTTTGATCTCGCATGGCCTCCCAGATACACGCCGCACGCTCGCCATCTTGGAGACCATAAAGAGTCTCACAATGCCTCAACCATAGCTGCACATTATCTAGCGTTTGCTGTTTGCTTAATCAACGACTTTGGAAAAACATGATATCTTTTCCGCTAGATGGACATCGTTGTCCAGTTTTAGAGCTGCTTGAAAGTTCCTGTGTGTTTTTAGCGGCAATATCTGCACTATCTCAGCCTTTTTCGACGTAGTTTGAGGCTTCCCAAATGCGCCTACAAATCGCCGAATGGGCTCATTTTCGTCGTGACACCTGTCGAACAAAATGCGTTATAGGGGACCTGAAACACTTTTTTTTAAGTAACCATGGAATAAATTCACTAGAAGAGCTTATTGCCTCACGAATTCAACGCCGCAAAATTTTTAAGAATCCGTTCAGTGCGAGAGGAGTTGCACAGGTTTGTCGCATACTGCAATTGCACTACATCTTCACTCGTCCCGACGAAAGCGCAGGAAGCTAAGCAGAGAGGTGTGGCAGGGGAAAAGAAACTACCGCGCCTCGTGACCTTGAGCACTCTTTTTTTTTTCGAATGCACGGCTTTTTCAGTGTGATCGCGTGCGCACGCGTGCACAAGTAGCGGCCTCCCGCAGTGATCTCTGTAACTTGCTTTTTCGCTCACAGACGCACAGACAATTTTTCGCTCACAACCGACGGGGCCAACGCCGGCGGCGGGATTTCTGCGACACGAGCCCTCTAACGCTGTCACATTAAAATAATAATTGGTATAATTTAACACCCCAAAACTACGATATGATTGTGAGAGATTCGCTACTGGTGGGGTGAGGAAATTTCGTCAACCTGGGTTTCATTACTGTGCACTAAATCTAAGTACACGGTCCTTGAGCTTAACTGGCTTCATCAAAAATTCGGTCTCAGCCGGGGTTCGATCCCTTGACCTGCGGGCTAGAAGTCAAGCGCCATGACCACTAGGTCACTGTGCCGGATCTGACGTAGAATCACCACTCACGTTAGAAGGCAAAAGGTTGTTTTTGAAACAAAATGCACGCGATGACGTGAATACCGCACGTAACTTTCCATCGCGTATTTCTACGGAACCAAGCAAACCCTGAATATCACTTGCTGAATAAATGGAATAAAAACGTAATGTTTATTGGAGTTCAGTAGAAGGGGAGCCAACACTGAGAACAAGAGAGAGAGAGAGATGGTATGAAGGCAGGGAGGTTGACCAGAAAGCAAGTGTCTACCCTCCATTGGGAAAGGGGAAATGGGAGACAGAAAAGTAAGAAAAAAGGAATGAGAGAAAGAGAGCGGGACGGAAGCGAAAACACACAAACCAAAATTATCGTTGACCCGACATGGCCCCTGTGACTTAGGACTGCATATGTAGTGTTTATTGCTTTGCTATAAAATTATATAGGCAGCACTATAAGCAAAATTTACGTTAAGGCATACCCAGGAATTTGGTGACATCTGGACGTGGCACCATCTCTCGGAAGCAGAAACGGTAGCCTGTCGTAATTGATTGGGAAACGGGTGAGAAAAATTATATATCTTGAAGGAAGCCAGTTACCCAAAATGACTCCGGATTATTTTTAGCAGAGGCCAACTGGTACATTTCAATAAAATTGCAGTATTCCGCTACAAAGCGTGTGGCTTTCCAGGGCAACCACACTTAGAGACACATGGGATCCTATTGTTCAATATTAAGCGCTCTGAGAAGGCAGGCGATTTGTTTTGTTACACTGTAACTTTGCCAGACTGCCCAAGTAAGTTACTGCTGTATAAAACCGGAAGTCGCTTTATATAACTAGCTTTTTTTGGCAAATGATTTTTCACCTATTCTCCATTCAGTTACGGAAGGCCGTCGCTGTGGCCCATGAGAGGTGTCCTACGTGCACATGTCCCCAAATCCTGGTCATTACCGACATTACGCCTGCATATAGCTTTTCTATGCGAAGCAGCTCTTTGACTAGCTTGCGTAACGCTGTCCGTCCGTGTCTCCACCCCAACGCGTCGCACCGTGCCCCCCCCCCCCCCCCCCCCCCCGCCGCAATTGTTGGAATGATGCCAAGTAGGTCAAGTCACAGCTACGCGTTAACGTTCCTTTCTCCCTCATCCGCAGCAGCTGCCGGCTCCTCCCAACACACTTAGGTGGTGTTGCTCCTCCACCTGCTTGCAACACACCTCTCTCGCTTCACCCTCTCCACTGCCCGAAGCGCTTGACCACAGGCCGAGTGAACACGCTCTTACAGCTCGTTTATCTGCGGTGAAACTTACCCGAGACCCTACTCGCCTTCCGTGTCTTTGCGTTTCAAAGAGACGTTCACTCGAGTAAAGCCTACACCGAATTTGGTTTCAAACCATTCTTCTAGCGCCCGCGTCAACGCCTGTTTTAAACGGGTAAACGGCATGCGCATGCTGCTTCACATTCCATCATGGTTCCCTCCGGTGAGATGGTTCATTTTTTTTTTTCAAAATGATCTCTAGACTGGGCGTGGCTCTGTGGCAAGATACCCGACTGCTACACAGAATTCTGGAGTTCGATTCCTGCTGCAATGCTGATTAATTTATTTTTTAGTTCGTCTATTCTACGCTGCCGGAGCCATTTTTTCTTAGCGCTCTCAAATCGAAAAAAAAAAACAGTGGCTGTTTTCGCTGTTGCTGGATAGATGTAAGCTGTCAATCACATGTGGCACATACCCGCATATCACAGCTCTTGGTCGGCGGGCATGTGCCACACGTGTCTGGAAGAAAGGGTTTGAGAACGTACGCGGTAAGATGTTTTTTTTTCTTTTAAGTAAATTACTGCTTCACGACTCACAAAACAATATGCTTGCTGCGAGAGGTCTCTTCACAAGCGACAAAATGCGCAAAAAAGAAAATCCCGATCGTGACATAATTTCAATTGATTGATTGGTTAAATAATTAATTTATTGATTGATTGATATGTGTGGTTTAACGTCCCAAAACCACCATATGATTATGAGAGACGCCGTAGTGGAGTGCTCCGGAAATTTCGACCACCTGGGGTTCTTTAACGTGCACCCAAATCTGAGCACACGGGCCTACAAACAACATTTCCGCCTCCATCGGAAATGCAGCCGCCGCAGCCGGGATTTGATCCCGCAACCTGCGGGTAGGCAGCCGAATACCTTAGCCACTACATCACCGCGGCGGAGCGTGACATCATTTTGAACTTCTCGCGCCAGTTTCCATGACGTCATAGATATTAACAGCGCCTGCTAGGGCTTACACAGCTCTTAATCAGTAAAATGATATACAATGTCTTCTCAGGGAGTCAGAGACCTATTAATAGATCAGCGTTCAAGCAATTTGGTTCAACCAGTGTGGTGATAATACGAATAAGCTGCTAGAAATTCGTGACGTCACCATCTGAGATTTAGACGGGGATTTTAAAAGCGAAGCTTTCGACATAAATTTTATCATACGCAAATAAACCTATGAAGGTGAAATTGACGACAGTAGTAATTGACGACAACTAACTTGTTGCACTTCAGTGCCCTTTTGAAATCAGTGCGTCAAATATAGCTGTAGGAGACCAATACTTCTCTCTATCTCATGCTATTCGAACGTTATGGCTCGTGTGGGCGTGGCGTAAGTCCTTGTCAAGCAATTGCCATCATAGATAGAACAAACTGGGCAAATCACATTCATTGTAGTAATCGGTTTCATGCCAAGCAGTGGGCTAGTAATTGTCTATGATGCATTTTTGAAGACGGTAGTCTTGGGGTACTTAAACGCAGAAGTTTTGGTCTGTCTCTATCAGAGTGCCTGTTTTTCTGCTTTTGTCCCCGATTCAGTATAGAATTGTGAAAGTTTAATCCCTTACTAAGCGACCAGCCTTCTTGGTCTGACAGGCAATCAAATGCTTCGTCTTGATTCTTGCTGGAATTTTAATACTTATTCATTTCATTCAGGCGTCGACGCTGCCGATGTTGGATTTTGTTAACGGCCACAGGTTTAAATAATCAGTGTTGGTTCTCACCGTTCCAGGATAGGCATAACTTGTGACTAACTCGGGCGCATACTACCATACCAGGCCCCGAGGTATACGGGTATGTGAAACATGTATCTAGAGGAAAGGGTTTGACTACGTACGTGACAGGATTTTCACATTATTCACGTCATGACCAGTCTGTCATATTCTTCAAGTCCTCGTACCTTTCCGTACTTATTTTGGCCAACACCAAGACAGGGGAGTGATCTCGAGGGCACTGCAGAAGTAGGCGGTTAGGTAGATACGTAGATAGAAATTATTTAGGTGCCGGCCATTTACCAAGGAATGTTTCGCATTTAAAAAAACGAATGCCTGGCTTACCTGCGTGGCATTTCGATGGCATAGAAAGGATCCTTTCATTAAGCACATGGTCCAAAAGGAAGGGTAGTCGACTGCACTTAAGCAACATGCAAAACGACGATTCTACCAAGGCATTTAAGACACCCGTCACAGATCAACATTATTGCTTCATAAAATTTCACTGAGCGGTAGAAAACAGCAAACACCATGAGTAAGAAACGAAGTAGACAGGAAGGGTACTAGGTTAAAGCTAACTTATTTCCGATATCGGCGTTCTTCAATGCAACAATGAAGGGCATGTGCAGCAATACTATGCATCATTGCAAGGCGGTCCCGTTATCTACGCGTTACTTTAATCGAGAGAATGTATCTGATTGTCGATTACATAGACGGTGATCTCACAGTTTCCTGATTCAACTCAGACTATCTTTGCACACGACAAAGCGCCAGGTTTGTTTTTCTTTTTTCATTAAAATGTTCGTCCAGTTGGCGTGACCACCTCATATTCGCGCTTAAAATGAAATCCAGGGGGCGCTGCGCAGTTAGGCAACACTCGCAGTAATGGTGGGTGCAGTGAGGTCGGCGTGCAAGTTATCGTTGGCAAAAATACTGCGTTTCTTTGATTGCGACGTTAATTTGAGATGTTTTGTTGAAGGCGAACGAGTTCTTGGTGCTGAGCAGCTTGTTTTGGTTGGTGCGAAGGACGAATTTGACGACAAAATGAATGTTGCTGCTCTGTGCGTCCAAACGTCCGGCGTAAACTTGAACCCACACGAGATCGTAGTGCGGCTGCGAGGTATTTTTACGGAGCCTGAAACGGCAGGTGGCCAGTGCTCCTGCGCTGCAGGCCTCTCTGCAAAGTGCAAGTACGTATCAGCCGTGCTCAATAAGTGATTCTTAAAAGAGAGAAAAGAAGATAAAAGTGAGCCCTGTAACTGTCTGCATCATAGTGCGACACCTCAACAGTGGCTCACGAGGGATGGGGGTAAGGAGGGATTAAGAGGAAAAGGAGGAATAAAATGGATAGGGATAGAGGCATGGACAGAGAGACCCACATGCATGAAATCGTGGTGCCCTCAAATTTTGTTGTTTACCCACATTTATCACTGTGTATTTACGTAAGCCACGATTATCCGACGTAAGCTCACAAGTCAACAAAGCTGAGCACGCAGTGCCTGAAGAGCGAGGCACAAGCAGTACATTGCTCGGTGGGCGTAATCAAACAAGCATCTCTAAACTGCACGACATCCTCAGTTTTGTTTTCGTCGAACCTGGACGACTTTGGAACGTTTCCTGACGGCACAGCTGTCTGTTCAGCCTCCTTCTATTGCACCCGATATATAAAAAAATAAAATTTTTTTCTTGGCATCTATTTATATGTGACCGTTTCAATCAAGGTAAATCTTTAAACGCGTGAGCAATGGCCTAGGACGAGTTACTTATTCTGAGATGTTACATTGAGCCAAGCCCCGCAGCCAGGAATCTTTTTACTTGGGGAGCACAGGCTTTCACTCTAAACACCAATTTTATTAGTAATTTTGGGTAAAATAGACAGAAACATCGTAATTTCAGCCTGGGTACCCCCCCCCCCCCTCTTCTGGCTACAGGCATGCATTGAGCAGTATTATTCTACTCAAACATTTCTTCGCAAATACGTTGACAGCAGCTTGTTATTTCTCAGGTGTTAGCAACTATGGCTCATTTCACCTGCACTATTCAATTTATATGCCATGATCACTTGCAAGCATATGTGCTACTCGCTATAGCTTTGAATACCAGCGTCGCACAAATGCGTTCGCAGGATGCGGTACTTTCTAGACATTGCGGACATAACGTCCCCCATTGTCGAGAATGGGGCCCTTATGTGCGCAGTGTCTCAAAGGACGACGACGGACAATTGTCACCCTGCATTCCGCTCACTGTACCCTAGCTAGTCCCTCGAACGCCCAGCAAATAAAATAGCGTGCATTTCTCGATGAGAACGCCTTTACTTCGCCTACGTCGAAACACGCACTGTGCATTACAAAACACACGCCACGCCGTAGGCACACTCACGTTACACGTACCGCAGTTCCCATTTATTGAAGCTTTGTCATCTATAAGACTAGAAGGTGTCATTTGAATAGAACAACGTATATGCAGCGCAGCGACACACGCCAACTCACCTTGAAGAAAGAAATCGCTTTTCGGGAATTACCGTGAGCAAACAGCCATCGTCGGTGTCACTTCTTTGCCGATGCAGAGGTTGGATATCCATGCCGTTCCTCTTCACCGTTCACTCAGTGTAGAAAGAAACTTGTGAAAAGACACTGTTTCATCTTTCCGCCTCGCCGGTGTGCATAGCGGCACGCTGAAAAACTGTTTAGAAGTTCTTTTTTTCATTGGCTGAAGACGAGGCCATCAGGCGTCAATGCATCCGCAAGTGCGACAGCGTGTTTTATCTGGTGCATGGACCTCAATAGGCTGTTTCGCCCACTGGCTGCTAAGTGGCGCATCGGCTAGAATCATCCACGAATTGATTGCAGTGTTCGTGTGCATGTTTCTTTTATCGGGGGTCGTCATTCTTTAAAGCAAATCAAACGTTATTTCAGGAACCTTCACCCGCCATGGTAGTGTGATGGTCATGGTGCTTACCTCCTGACTTGAAGGTCGCGGGATCAAATCCCGGCAACATCGGGTGCACTCTGATGGAGACAAAATGCTAGAGGCTTCTCCTAAAAGGTACATGGCGTGAACGCGGACACAAGAAAAAACTCTGTGAGGACATCACAAACGCCTACTAACAATTCAAGAAGCGCACAACGGCGGAAAAGAAAGAAGGCGCACAAACTCATCTGCGCATGCCCATACCACGTGTGAACCTACCAATCTGGCATGCGAGGGGGCCTATGTGCAAGATAACAGTAAAGACATTTTGTGTCATCATTGCGCAAGTTAATCGATGGTTGGTTCACGCGTGCACTTCCGCTATTATCGATAAGCGATGCCTCCATCACCTGACGCGTTTCTTAATTCCTATGACGGTACAAAACTGTGCATAGGAATGTGCCTATGTACCGGAGACTGTGCATGTATGCACACTCGGCAAGACCCAATAGAGAAAACAACGCAGCAACAAGAACGGCGGGAAGGACGATGGTGGAGAGAAGGACCATCGCTAAGAAAATTAGCTAGCCTCGGAACCGGCTGGACAGTCCCCCACTTAAAAAAAAAATACTGAATGGGTCTCGAAAATTAGGACAAGCTTTTAATTTCAATGTTAAAAAACTATAGACTCAAAGTGATTGTGGAGTTTCTTTTATAACATTTCACCCAGCCAGAGAGATAGATCTTAGTCAAACATGTATACCCTTAAGCAATTTTAAATGTTGAACAATCTCAGTTTTTGCTTGCCAGATCGCTCTCAATGTGCCTTGCGCTAAACAAATGAAATTTTTCTAAATTGACTAAACAATAAAACAAATCTCGTAACTCAAACGAGAGCCATTTATTACCACGTTTTTCGGCAGCACGTTTACTTTTTGTCACGTAAACCCGTGTAATTGATAAATTAGTCAAGCAGTCACTCACGTATTTTGATTGATATGTGGGATGTAACGTCCCAAACGCACCAATTGATTATCAGAGATGCCGTAGTGGAGGACTCCGGAAGTTCCGACCACCTGGGGTTCTTTAACGTGCACCCAAATCTGAGCACACGGGTCTACAGCATTTCCGCCTTCATTGAAAATGCAGCCGCTACAGGCAGTCACTTTCTTTTATAAGCGCATTGTATCGACTACTATAAAAAAACATATGAAGACAATTAAAACAAGACGCCGACCACGGCAAAAGCAAATAAAAACACTTGGTTCTTTTGCTTTCATTGGCTCAGAGTCTTGTATTCTTTGTCTTCATGTCTGTTTCTGACCAGACGGGTTAGCGTCCAACTTTTGACTTCTTTACTGATGATAGACACGAGGTGGGGGGGGGGGGGGGGGGAATGCAGCGTGACGTCTTCGTTGCTTTCTGTTCTAATTCTTGTAATTAATTTTTGTTACGTTAAATTTAGCACAAAGCATTGTGAATATGCCACACTGACTGCTATTAGAGCTCTCGTTTTCTTTTTTACTAAGATCTCAAATATTTATTTATTTATTTATTCATCTATTTTACTAAGATGCCAATTATTTATTCATTTATTTATTTTTCTTCTGTTTCTCTCTGACCTGCCTTGTGGAACGTGGTTAATACTGCCCAGAGCACTTTACGACGCAAACCTGCTTTGACAAAGGCGGTAAGCAAACCCGAGGGCAGCCACCGCAACTCTATCGAAAGAACCGGCGTCCGCGACAGCACACTGCGGAGGGTCCCGCTTTGGGGATCGGCCGCGCGGTGGCGGGAACGGCGCGGCCGGCGCTCGACCTGACGAGCCCTTTTCCGAGTGAAACGGGAAGCGCCCGCCAACTCTAGTTTCGGGGGCTGCGCGGGCCCCAACCGACGCACCGCCGAGCACGCTGCCGCATGAAGCTGTGGATGTTGCCGATGAGAGTTTTTTTTTTTTTCGCGCGCACTGCTCGTAAGCTCTGCTCAAATGGCCCCCATGCGCTGAGCGGTAAGAGCCGCGTGGAAAGCGTTTCGTAACCTGAACCACCGAGTGGTCCCTCTCGATAGTCTTTGTAAAGTCACGTGCACACCGAAGGGTTTTTTTTTTCTCGAACCATTTCCTGAGGAGAGACTTTCCAAGTAGGACACTGCTACGGAGAACTCGCAAAGCCATTACTTTCTTTAGCACACTGAATTTCGTATCACTCATGTCGTAGAGATGGCCGCGTGGTTAATTTGCTTCTGTGGCCCACGGTGGAGAGAACTCCGGGCATCTTTCCTGTCTCTCCTCATCTCATTTTGTATAGCAGGTGAGTAAAACGTTCACGTTCCTACCTTTATTTCACTAGAACTCTCAACACTCCCTGTTGTTTTTTCTGGGGAAGCGTTGTATACTGGTGCAAAACCTTCCCGTTGCTTTACAATACCACCTCCGACGTTACTTTACCAGCTTCATAGCGGATTGTTATTCCTATTACTGCTTGATTGATTTCTGGGGTTTAACGTCCCAAAACCACCAATTGATTACGAGAGATGCCGTAGTGGAGGGCTCCGGAAATTTTGACAAACTGGGGTTCTTTAACGTGCACCCAAATGTGAGTACACGGGCCCACAACATTTTCGCCTTCATAGCAAATGCAGCCGTCGTGGTAGGGATTCGATCCCGCGACCTGCGGGTCAGCAGCCGAGTACCTTAGCCACTAGACCACCGGGGCGGGGCTCCTATTACTGTTTCAACAAAATGAAATAAAGACGCATCGCAATGCGCTTTGCCATTTTTTTGTTTTATATTTATCTGATTTCACTTTGAGAAAGAAATGACAGATTTTTCAACGCAGACAGCTTCATATTTAATTGAATCAAGAGCATCGGCTCAGACTGTTGCAGAAACAACTGGCTCGCGGAAACGTCACGATGAATTCGGAGGTGTCTTGTAAGGCACTCGCAAAACGGACAATGAACGTCGAAGAAACACATGGTTGCATGCACTGACCTTCAGCAGAACTCCATTCGGACAAAAGGGAAGAAAGAAACGAATGTAATCAATGACACGTGCGGGCCCCCACGAGTAATTCACTTCCGGAAGCAAAAACATACGCATCGTCAAAGATCTTCTTGTGCTACCGCACGTGCTGATCAATGATTGATACTCTCTGTCCCATGGTCGGAATGACTGCTGACTTACACAACCACTTCGTTCGTTTGTGAAATTTCCGATGGAGGCGGAAATGTTGTAGGCCCGTGTGCTCAGATTTGGGTGCACGTTAAAAAACCCCAGGTGGTCAAAATTTCCAGAGCCCTCCACTACAGCGTCTCTCATAATCATATGGTGCTAATATGGTGATTTTGAGACGTTAAACCCCACATATCATCAACATCATCGTTCGTTTGTGAAGGACTCCGATCACTTCGCACGCGTTCTCTATGTGTTTGTGCTTCTATAATATTATCGCATCGCTAAAAGCTTCAGCACAGCTTGCCATATTTAGCGTGAAACTTGGTCGTGCAGCAGCGCTGGTGGGCACGTTTTAGCTTCTCTTGATAACCATCGTTACAGCATGCATGGGCTGCGGTTGAGCACTTTTTGGTTGATGACGACGGTAATATTGTATCTGTGACACCCGGCAGACCTCGCCCATAACAGTTTTAAAGTGGTGCACACCCACACTTTCGGCAATCAGCTGCTAAATCCGATGCCTTGGTTTCAAGCAGCGATCGTTTATTCTGGCTGAGTCTCCCGTTCAAGCTCCTCCCCTTGAGTCTGGATACCTTCGTCCTCACGAACGTGAAGCTTGGCACGCGGATCCAGTTTCAACGTAAACACGAGAACAAAATAGCATAACTCTGCATCAGAGAGGAAAAAAAGATCGAGACAATCGTAATCACAACAAAATGTAAGCCCAATTTTCGCCCTTCCCTCGTGCGTGTCAGACAGTGCGCAAATAACTTTAGTAAGTGCTGGAAAGAAGTGTAAGTGCAAGGGCTTGTTTTCTTTAATAATCGCAAGAATAATGAGAACCTACTATTGGGAAGTATGATGAATTACCAAATAATGAGAACAAGTAAGTGCTGGCATTTCGCTCGGTGACTGGCCTGAAGCAGCAGACAGCATAGCTTGCCAGAAAGTGTGAATAGAGTCATCACAAACGCGACGGCATAGATGTGTTATTTCTCGTCTTCCGCTTCCCCATTGTCATTTTCATACGAGTGACCATGACTCACCAGTGATATATTATACTTGAGGCTTTCTGAATACGGCCGTGGAAATCACTGGGAAAACGATGTTTTGGGTTGTTGCTTTCCGGAAGAATATGCATCTCCAGTGTGGGTTAGGTACCATCCTTTCATTTTTTTTAATTTGCACGGAGCTCCGACGCGTTCGATTCAAGTGAGATGTAGTTGTAGATATGCTTCGAGAAAACACAGCTTTAAACGTAATCTTCACCAGAAAAATGAGCATTATGCCTTTTCAGATAGGTGCGCTATTCGCGCATGCAATATTGCCGCTCTTGTTCACTATCCTATCTATAATTCAACCCTTCTTTTCACGGATGCGAGGTATTACCATGCACTGCGTCGGCCGAAGAAGAGTCCATGAACCAGGAGGCGAAAACGAGCCCAAATCTAGTTGGCGATCCACCACGTAAGATAAGCAGAAAAAAGAACAGAGACGTGTGATGGCGATTCCGGGCTCCATTCATCTCCAGTGATTTGGAGATAAAATATGCAACCCGGGCCAGTTTGTGGCTGTGGCCCAAAATCAAGTACTGAGTCGGTGCACACTGGGGTTTTTCGGATTGCGAGCGAGTCTATGTGTGAGGGCAAGGGGGAGGAAATGTACGTGCAAAAAGAATAGGAACACGAGCCAGTTGGACAGCTCGTTTTGGTTTGACCAGAAACTGCTCGAAAAACACGGTGGCTACGGCTTGGCAAGTGCGCCTACATGCGAGTGGCCAACGTGACAACACGGTCGGGTACTACACCTAATCGTAGGGCGTCACGTGACTCGTCAAGGCCTGCGGGCTGTTCTAGCCCTTCGCGTAAAAATGTAAAAAAATAGAGCATATTTTGCTACTGAGAAAGATATAAAAATGGTGGGAAAGAGGGATACAGAGTGGACAACCTGATCGATCGTTTTACCCAAGGGCGTGTTTTCTTTCTGTACCTGTCTAGCTTTCCTGGTCATTTTTATTTTTTACACATGAGCACTTTGAGAAAAAAAGGAATAATAATGGATATTTAATCGTACGGTCCTCAACCTTGCTCGAAAGCTCGCACACTATGAGCCGCTTATTCCAACATCTTGGAATAATGGCTTATGAGCAGTCGCCACGAAAGCTCTCGCTCACATCATTGATTTGACACTGCCTTAATGTAGCACCAAATGACTTCCGTAATGACGCGGACAGTTCCTACTCGTGTCGTTTCTTGTGAACCGAAAGATGGGGGGCACGTTGCGCCCCTAGTCCAGCGCAATATTAACGAGATACACACGGAAACCATTGAGCCGCCTTGCACAAGCTGCTGTTCTAATCGCAGCACAGGTATTAGCATGCGTAATAGCTTTCGTCTTTTAGGGGCGAAGCTACTTAAGCCATGGGTGGGTCGGCCGTCACCTGTATGTATGCATGTATGTAGTAACCACATCACAGCACATTCATGGAGTGAATAATAATGAGTGGGGCGAAGGTTCGAAGGGTTTTATTGGCAAACCGTGAATCATCCGCTGGCCGCGTCCGTCAATCTGTTTGACGCATGGACAGACGGCTGCACGGATGGACGGACACACGGACGGATGCGCGGACGGATGCATTGGTGGACGGAAGCAATAACGAATGGATGGACAGAAGCGCTGACTTACTTACGGATGTTTCGCCTTACTCATCATCATTCACTCCATGGATATGCTGAGATTTTTTTTCTGCTTTACAGTATTTCGAGGTATCATAACTGCATTTTCGACAAGCTATACATCGTGGAAGAAACTTCTACGCCACACAATATCAATAGAAGCAAAGTCACCGCAAGCAGTTTGAAATGTTTGCACACTATTGCATTCTTATAAGTTGTCATGTAATTTGACTCACTGAAAAAAATTGCGCAAAGGTTGGAGAAGAGCAGAAGTGATCGATACTCAGCTGATGCTGGCTTGATGAGGCACACATGCATTCACAACCCGATGCAAGAAGTATTTACGGGATCACATTGCAAATCCCGACTATTCAATAGGTATCTATCGGGTTCTATCAGTGGCTGTCTCCATTTCTTTAAATCTTTTTTTTTCTTTCACTCTCTCTTTCTTTATTTCTTTTTGTCTCAAGTCAGTGATACCTTTCTTTGTTTCTCTCTCTTCCTTTGTTTCGCCTTCAGTCATGATTTGTTTCTCTGTATTTTTGTGTTTGTTTCTTTTCCTCTCTGTCTGTTTTTCTTTTCTTTCCCTCTGTCTCTCTCTGTTTCTACTTTTCTTTATGTCTACTTCTCTTTCTCTCTCTTCGTTCATGTTCTCTCGCCCATCCGAGTTATTGCACCCCACACCGGACATATCAGCGCAGCGGGAGGGCGTGCGCCTGGCACACTTATTCAGGTAGCGAAGCGGAAGATGGCAAATTGGGCACGCGCTGGCATAGTGATAATAGCTTTGTAAAGACGACAATCTACCTTGGAATATTTAGACGCAAAAATTTAGTTCTGTCAGTATGTCCATCCAATTGTCTGTTTGTCCACCGAAACGGTACCCGAAAAGGCCAAAATTCCGACCCCATCTGCAGCACCCACCAATATTGCTCAAGTTTCAGCGTTCATTCATACTTGTGCGATCGTCAAATAAAAGCAATTATTGAGCATATCTGAGGCACAATAACAACACGTCAATATTGCGTATGTGTTTCTTTATAGAGAAGGCATACATAAGTAATTCTAAGGACCGTAGCGTTTATGACGCTGCGCTGACAATGCAACGTGATGCGCAAAAAGGCAAGCGTCTACAACGGTTTGCTATAACGACACTGTGGTGGCACCTACCCGTCACTTTGTGTTCTACACCTTATCGCATTCGAGACAGGCGCGCATACCATCTTTCGTTTTCGAAGATAACTGCCAGATAGCACTCGTATCTAACGTGCCTCAATGCACTCGTTCGCCTCCGCTGCACAGATCGAGGCACTCTACAGCGCCTCCAGAATGAATTCACCGATGTTCTCGCGCAGAACATCAAATTAACGTTTTGTTCAATCTCTCCAGACGCCAGACTAGAGAGCCAGACTATCGTCTTTCGACAACATTTGCAGTGAAATATGCAGATACGGGGCCAATTTTTTAGGGGCGAAGCTTCTTAAAGCGTAGGTCTGTACATCCGCCGATGTTGTTGTACGTGGCCACCGGTGGTGCATATCCACTCTGAGCCACTGGTGATGCAAGATGTGAGATGGCGGTACTTGGAGTGTTCACTAGATGAATGCACGGACGGGCTCATGGACAGACGGACAGACAGACTAGCAGACGTACGGACGGATGGATGGACGCGCGGAGCGAGTATGTGCCACAGAGGATGCGAGATGCGATATGGCGGCACTTGGAGTGTTCGCTAGGTGGACGCACGGATGGACAAACAGACGGATGGACGGACTCACGGACGGACGGATGGACGCACGAACGGACGGTCAGTCTAATGGACGGACTCACGGACGAACGCTTGGACAGACGGATGGACGCGTGGATGGACGCACGGATTTTCGCGCGGACGGACGAAAGCAAGAACGAACGGATGGACGGAAGCAAGGACGGGCTGACGGACGCTTCGCCCCACTCATCATAATTCACTCCGTGAATATGCTGACTTTTTTTTTTGTCTACACCGCTGACCGGCCAAACGGCGGGCATAACAGCTCGGCTTTAAAACACTTAAAGTAAGCATTGAATGCCCACCAAGAGCCCCAAGCCCAGCGTACGCAAGTTCAGAGTAGCTCATCTACCAGGCCACCAATCAAATGTTGCAGGATTTGCAATATCTAAGCTCTATGTAGAACGTACGCCTCCGATATCACCCCGAAAAACTTTTAAGATTTCTTCAAAATCCGAAACTCTTCCCTTTTTTTACTCAATGTGATGTGTGAACGATTTATAAGGAAGGAAGTTTCTACGCAGGCACAGCAAAACGCAGTATCGTTTGTTCAAAGCTTGACTCGGTATCGTTTTTCCTGTTTTTACTTGAAGTTACGACAACAAAGCTTACTGAGCTCTTATCTTAAGTATGATGTATTAGTCCCTGCGCTAGCCGTTCAGCCGGCAAGCCAAGGAAAATCCATATTGGCCAGTCAGCACACGAGTCAACAGTGAACACCGCTCCCGCAACTCGGAGTAAGATTGTTCGATGTTAGCTATGCCTTCCGCGCTACTCGACAGTTTCGGTCGGGCAAGGCTGCATGTCAAGAGTTATATTTGGACGAAACGTGGACAGCGTATAACGTACACGCGCTGCGTACGTCTCCCACCGTCTCGTTCGTGCAAGTCAATGAGCTCGTTCCACAGGGCACAAATAGCGCAATAGCTAACTCGGCGGAGCTCGTCCCCTCAGATATCGCACACTTCGCTGTGCCGATATCCACTCAGGTGTGCTCGGCTACTTATCGGCACGGACGACAGCGCGTTGTATCGACGCTTGCGCGCAAGCGTAACTCATTCGTTCCTGGAACCGGAAGGAAAGCCATTAGCGCGCACTCGCATCATTGCTTCTGAATCCCTAATGAAGGCTCCCATCTAATCGTCCTGACGTGGACGACGAAGGGAGCGCAACCGCGATAAGGCGTGACAGGCGAGCAGCGCAGCCAAACCTCGGCGACCTGTCAAACTTGCCGTCAGGCTAATTTGGCCGTTGACCCGCCGTTAAATACCGTTCTTCCTGTGCGACCTCGTATACGCACACTATATACCGTTATCCCAAGGACAATCATTTTAAACAGTCATTAGTTGAGCGAACAAAACTGCATTTGAGACAACTCAGCTCCCGTTGCAGGTTGCCCTTTAAGTGTCGCAATTGCTTTGCGATTGTACTTCGTTCAGAACAGTGATTTGTGCTTAAGCGTTAAGTAAACACAGGCACAATTATCGGACCACATCACTCATTTAGAAAAAAAAGGAACTCGTAAGATAAGCTCGTCGATCGCTCCCTTTCCTTCACCATGAAAAAAGTTCACTGAAGTTGAGCTAGCCTCCCGCTAATGTAAATTGAAGTATGCGCGAAGGCTCCAAGTTTATTGGAACCTTTTTGTAGATTCCATAACCCAAATATTTGGTTGAAAACAATGGGGACGAATACCATGCTAATAGATGACCACCTTATATATATATATATATATATATATATATATATATATATATATATATATATATATATATATATATATATATATATATATATATATATATATATATATATATATATATATATTGTGCAAAGCACCTGCCGTGGTGGTCTAGTTAGTGGTTATGGTTATTGCGCTACTACACCATATGGTTAAATGGTTATGGTTATGCTACTCGACTGGTGAAACGCAGGTCACAGGATCGAATCACTGGCGCGATGCCAGCATTTTCAATGGAAGCGAGAATGCCTGAGGCACGGGTGTACTTAGATTGAGGCGCAAGTTAAAGAACCTTAGGTGGCACTCCACTACGGCGTCTCTCATAATCATATTGTCACGTTACACCGTAACTGTAACCTGTAGATAATGGCACACAAAGACGTCAAACTGATTCGAACGGCAATATGATTATTGTTTTTTCTCTGCACGCGCATCTTCGTCCTCTTCTCAACAGCGGCACATACAAGCCTGCCAGCATCTGTGGAAATAATACTTTCAGAACTTGTACTAGTGGCAATATCATGGTTGTGGGAAGTTAAACCACAACAATTACTAGCATTCTGCAAAGTGAGCTGAATTTCAGTCCTTCCGGTTCTTGCCTAAGCTTGTCGAACGCACGTAGACCATTAAAGGACGGGACATACTGAGCCCGTTCAGCCTAAAGCAAGCTCATTTCTTGTGCCGGATATTGTTCCAAAGTACTATTTGGTCTCACAGAAAAAACAAGCAGCACGTGAGTTTTAGGCGGTGACATATCAAAAGACAAAAAAGAGAACTTTCAGCGCATGCTTAGACCATTGAAATCATAATTTTTATGTCCTTTTTTTGTCGGTAAGTACTAACGCAGTTAACCCGGATCATCCAATATGACAGATATTCATATTGAGATATCTGTGTCATGAATTTATTATTATTATTATTATTATTATTATTATTATTATTAGAAGGCCATTTAGTCAACACATAAAAGAAAGAAGTGTAAATATAAAGGCTCCTATTTCGTTGTTGTTGTTGTTGTTGTTGTTGTTGTTGTTGCTGCTGCTGCTGCTGCTGCTGCTGCTGCTGCTAGACAATCAGTAACATATAACCAATAACCGTGGTTTTCGTAAGTTTCCTAATACAGTTCTAGCTACTGACGTATGAAACACACGGAAAGGTGGGTACATATAACATTTTGTCATTGTTCAAGAATACCACACTATTTCTTTATTTCGGAGACTGCAAGGGCTTAGGTTACCATTATTTTCCTTCCCGTTGTTTCTGTCTTTCTATAGTTGGGTAATTTACTGTACGAACCGACCTACAAGGTCACCAATTAATACTGACATCCCCTACACGTATTTCTTAGCGCTAAATTTTAAAAAGTTTAGGTTTTTATGAGAGTTTTTAGTGGTTTACATATTATGAACGAAGAACCTTGGGGTCTCGGCTTGTCGGCGTTGATAATATGTGAGGCTTAACATCCCAAACCCACCATGTGATTATGAGAGACGCCGTAGTGGAGGGCTCCGTAAAGGCTTGTCGGCGGGTCACGTCGTCGTCACAGTTCATCATACGCGGGTATGAACAACAAAAATTGAATAAATCTCACTACTCCTCATCGATTTATACTTGGCATATTATGAGTTAGAGGCTCGTCGTTACTGCACAACACGTTCTGTTTGGCTCAATAGTGGTGTCATAATTCTCGATGGAATCCACCATGGTGCTCAAGCTTCTTCTCAAAGACTATGATACGAACCAGCAAATATACGGTATGGTCATTCATAACACCACTTCTTGAAACATATCTGCAAAGTGATGGTGCGTTATTGGACCGGTGGCGAGTAAAGCAGTTTTAAAGAATTATTATTTTTCTGCGGGAAACACCAGCGCATGCAACATGCCTCGCCCCTACCCGGGTTTCTCGTTCATGAAGCTGAAACAGCCTTCCATACGTGAACTTTTGCCACAATTTTTTTATTCGCATTACACTGAGCGCAAACATAGCACGAAGTATTTTCCAACTCACTCAACTTTCTACCCTATTTGATATTTTATTTTCGAATAGACTTTGTATTTATTTCTCGCATTTCTTCGCAAGCTCCATTTCTGTATCCCACCAGTCGTGTTTTACTTCGGGTTTTTATCAAAATAGAAAGCACTCGGTCGCACGAAATGAAAACACTTCAATCGCTCTGAGTTTGCGCGACAAATACTTGACGGTGACGCATGGTCTATGCTGCTTCTGAGGGTATAGGCTACTTGTCTTTTCAATTATTTGTAGCAAGATGTTTTGGTTTGTTGATTTTCTGCTTTGTAGTTTTTGATTTTGTGCAACCGGTGACAGCGCTGCCCCAAGCAGCGCGCCTATAGCACGCACGAAGACGTACATAAGATCAGACATCTTGGGAAAACTTTGCTCGCAAGATAAACGACGAGGTCTTTGAGTTACCTTCGTTGTGTCTGTAATCGCAAGTAACTTTCGAGAGAAACGAATATATATACGATGAGCGAGGAACGTCTGCGTTGACAGTCTGCGAGTCTTTTGCTGCAGTACCACACGTAACTCGACTCAACGGGACGGTGCTGGCATGTCTGAACATTATCTCGGTAGAGCACTTGTACTTTGCACAGCGAAGAAGGCTTTATTAGGTCCATTTCTAATCGACTGGTCAGCGATGCCGATAACCGCCCGCAGCGGGTCACGTCCGCCTTTGTTCGAGAGGTAAGCGTGAGCGTAAAACAGGCTTCTCTAATCATTATTGCGACTCTTCCGGTGCCCAGTACCCCTTTCGAGAAGCACAGCGGTGACTCAAGTGCGCCATTGAGTCTCGAGTTCCTGGAAGTTCACTGTGAGATCATTTGCTTTGGTTCGATTTTTATTATGACCGTTGTTATGCCAGCGAGTCTTCGTCAAACGTCCGTGCCTCTGAAAAAGGCAATCTGGGTCAAGGCCAGCCCGCAGTCCGCCTGACGCGAACTCAACGGCGTGAACACGCGCGGCGCCTCTCTGGCCCACGTGCATTGAGTCAGCAGCGCACGTGACAGCGAGCCGGCGTCCTCGTGTCTGGTGGTCGGACGCATGGCGCGGCGACCCCATTGGAGGAATCTGCCCTGACGACCAGCGGCGCTTCTGATTGGACATTTTGGTTGGACCCGGTGCAAATAAAAGAAGCCCTGCGGCGCGTCGCGATCGGCGGTCCTATGAGAGAGGAGTCCCCATGTCGGAGAGCCGACATGTGTGTGAGTCAGCGGTCTTAGGCGAAAAGTTGACCTATGTATTAGAGAGGAGAGCTCGGCTCTTCGAGTCTCTATCGGCCCCAGTGCCGAAATTGTAAAGCCTCTGTATATATGCTGTACATAAACCTTGTTTAACTCACCGTCGTCTCGTCCGCTCGTCTTATCAGCTCTGCGCAGAAGCAGTCGCGGGCTGAGAAACATACGCTACCAAACGGCTGGTGACCTTCCCGGCGGAGTTGAAAGCAGGGGCGCCTTCGGGGCCGTGTTGGCGTCGCCGTCTTTCAACAGTGGTTGGCAGCTGCGGGATCGGCCGGCGTCAGCGACATCGATGCGGTGAGTGCCTGATGTTTTCCCCTCAGTTCACCAGACTACTCTAGCTCAAGTTGTAGTAGTTTAGAGAAGGGCTGTGTGAAGCATTAGAGTGAGCTTTGATCGTTTCAAGCAAAGTCGAAGTGCTTTGAAACCAAAGTTAATGCGGAGGGGGTAAACACGGGAGAGTGAAAAGTTGCTTGCGCGTCTTGCTAGTTGACTTATAGTGGGTACGGCAAGTAAATTGTTAACAGGGGCAAACAGCAAGAGGCTAGTGTGAACGATGGAGAACCTTAAAGTGAAGGAACTCATCGAAATTTGTGAGGAACTCGGCATTACTTTGGGCCGTGCGAAACGAAAGCAAGCGATCCTTGAGATCATGAAGGATGAGGGAGTGTCGGCTGAGGAAGTCGATGAGGCCTGGGCGGATATCAAAGCACGCCGCGAGGAGGCCGAAATGCGAGAAGTTCGTGAACGTGAGGTAGCCGAGAGACAGGAGCGTCTCGAGTTGAAACGACTAGAATTGGCAATCCTACAGTGTTCGCAGGCGCCTAGCGTAGCTTCTCCAACAGTTCAGGTCAGCGGTTTTAGAATTCGGGACCAACTTCCACCGTTCGTAGTAGGCGAGGACATGGCGAAGTATCTCGTCAAGTTTGAACACGTCTGTGAGCGAAACGCTTTGGAGCGGCCTCTTTGGGCGCGGAACCTGCTAGCTCTTCTTCCCGGCGAAGTGTCCGACGCGATAACTTGCTTGTCGAGGGAAGCGTTCGAGAGCTATGACGAGGTTAAGGAAGTGCTCTTGAGACGTTATAAGTTGTCACCCGAGGCTTTCAGGCAAAAGTTCCGGTATGCTAAAAAGGGGAATGAGTCACACGTTGACTTCGCGTTTCGTCTTAAAGCCGATTTGATTGAATGGCTCAAGGGCGAAGGTGTTTATGACGACCGCGATAAAGTGGTGGAATGCGTTGCATTGGAGCAATTCTACCGCTGCATCGAGGAGGATGTCAAACTTTGGCTGCAGGACAAACTTGGGGAAGTACAGCTAAACAAGGCAGCAGAGTTAGCTGAGGAGTATTATACTCGCCGAAAGTTGCATAGCAGGGCAGTGCGCGTTGAAAAGGATGAGAGAAAAGAGGGCTTTTCAAGGAAACCTGATCAACGGAAACCCGTTCCGCACCGTAATTTCAAAAAGGACCCGTCTCTTACGAAGGACAGTGTAGGGGAAGGGCAAACAGAAGCGGAGAAATCGAGTGAGGTTTCTACCACACAGGCATTCGAATTGGAAAACAAACGGAAGCCGCTAATCTGCTACCACTGCAAAAAGGAAGGACACATCGCGAGAAACTGTCAGGAAAAGTTTGCCTTCGCAACGATCCGAGAATCAGAAAAAAACATGCGGTTGTTGGAGCCGTATCTCCAAGAAATTAGGGTGAATGAGAAAACGTGCAGAGCACTTAGAGACTCAGCGGCAACCATGGACGTTGTCCATCCTTCATTGGTGTCTCCGGATGACTTCACAGGAGAATGCGCGTGGATCAGGCAGGTCGCCGAGGAGCAGAGTGTTCGCTTACCAATCGCCACGGTTGTCATTAAAGGCCCGTTCGGTGAGCTTCGCACTGAAGCGGCTGTGTCTGCCGCGCTAAATGATCGTTTTCCTTATCTTTTCTCCAACGACTACGAGCAGCTTCTCAAAGAGCAGGGCAAATCGTTCTTCCCCAACTTAGCGTGCATGGCTCTCACGCGATCGCAAGCGCGGAAGCTATCGCGGCAGCTTGATCTGGTTCCATGCGGTGAACTCTCAAGTGACCTTGTCGGCGGGTCGACGGAACCCCAGAAGGGAAAGTTTCCGCATGAGTCATGTGAGCAGTCACGCGAGCGGCCCGTCGTCGAACCGACCGGCGCGGTTTCCGTAGAAAGGGGAGACGACATGGCGCCATTGAGTCAGAGCGAGAGGGTTGCAACGCTCTCGCCTGTAGCGGAAAGTTGGAGCGAGCTGCCGAGAGTTGATCGAGAGACGCTCATTCGAGAGCAGCGTGAGGATCTCTCGATTGAAGCGCTAGTGGAAAGCCAAATTGAAGCGCTAGTGGAAAGCCAGAAAAACGCGGCAAAAGTGCTGTCGAAGGAGCACTACGAGAAATCTGTGAAGAAGCGCGCTTTTGAAGTTGATAATCAGGTAATGCTGCTGCAGCCGTTCAAAAGAAACAAGCTTGAGGTTGATTGGGAAGGGCCCGCCAAAGTATTATCGATGCCTTGCGATACAAATTATGAAGTGAAATTAGGAAGGCGGCCGGACAAAATTTACAACTTGATGAAACAATGCGTTCAACATCAAGTGGTCGTAAATCTGTTGTTGAATGCTTCAAAGGAAGATGAAGCAGAAATTTTGAGTTCTAGTGAGGTAATTGAAGGGGGATCGAAAGTAATCCGGGAGCAGATAAACTTAGAGCCTAGCTTAAGTGAAGGAGGACCTGAGAAAGAAGACCTGAGAAAGATTGGTTCCGAGTTTGAAGACGTGTTTTCGGACCGCCCCGGAAACATGAGGGTGATCGAATACGATATCGAGCTAAGCGGTGAGGAGTCAATCCGTAGCAAGCCGTATCGTTGTTCCCCTGTGCAACGTCGAAAGTGTGAGCCGCTCTTGGTGCCGCATAGGTATCGTCGCCTAAAAGTGGCCGGTTACTGAGGTGGAGCATGTTGCTCCACAGCGCAACTTTGACGTTCGCTATCAAAAAAAAAGGGAAAGCTAAACGCTAATGCAGGTGCATTGAGCAGTGCGTTCTAGCTAGTACCTTCTCAGCCTTTCGGTTTCTCGCTGGCGATTCGGGGCAAAATTTTGACCTCATCACGACCTGGGCTGAGCGCTCTCGTTCAGAGTGATCTCAAGGGGCCAACTTTATGTGGTATGCTAATTCGTTGCGTTGTTGTAATTGTGAAAAATTCAAGTTCTTACTTTAGGAGTCTTGTGTCCCACATGTGCCTCTTGATGTAGAGGGAACAAAATTCCGATAGACACGTAGATAATTATATATGTTGTACTATACTTTGTCTGGTGTTCTGTCGGGTGACCGAGGGCACTTGCTTGTGTCGTGTGTTGTTGTTGTCGATCCGTTCTTGGCAAGTTGCAGAACCATCGACAAGTGCTGAAACCGAAGATGGTCAGAAGAGACGAGTGAAGCTGGTCGACAAGTTGTGGCGACAAGCCAGTGGAGCTGGGATCCGTCGTCAAAAATGGGATGTGTTCCCGGAACAGTCTGGAGCTGTATTCTCCCCATGGCCCTGGTGGCGAACCTGGAGGGACCTGGCGAACGAGCGCACCTGACATCCGAGCCCCGTTGGAGCAGCTCGTCTTTCCGGTGCATTGTCTGGCGGCGGGGGTGCTGTTATGCCAGCGAGTCTTCGTCAAACGTCCGTGCCTCTGAAAAAGGCAATCTGGGTCAAGGCCAGCCCGCAGTCCGCCTGACGCGAACTCAACGGCGTGAACACGCGCGGCGCCTCTCTGGCCCACGTGCATTGAGTCAGCAGCGCACGTGACAGCGAGCCGGCGTCCTCGTGTCTGGTGGTCGGACGCATGGCGCGGCGACTCCATTGGAGGAATCTGCCCTGACGACCAGCGGCGCTTCTGATTGGACATTTTGGTTGGACGCGGTGCAAATAAAAGAAGCCCTGCGGCGCGTCGCGATCGGCGGTCCTATGAGAGAGGAGTCCCCATGTCGGAGAGCCGACATGTGTGTGAGTCAGCGGTCTTAGGCGAAAAGTTGACCTATGTATTAGAGAGGAGAGCTCGGCTCTTCGAGTCTCTGTCGGCCCCAGTGCCGAAATTGTAAAGCCTCTGTATATATGCTGTACATAAACCTTGTTTAACTCACCGTCGTCTCGTCCGCTCGTCTTATCAGCTCTGTGCAGAAGCAGTCGCGGGATGAGAAACATACGCTACCAAACGGCTGGTGACCTTCCCGGCGGAGTTGAAAGCAGTGGCGCCTTCGGGGCCGTGTTGGCGTCGCCGTCTTTCAACACCGTGCAGTTAATATGAGCAACACACGTGATCAAGAATGTTGGCTGTAGTGATCATTTGGGTGGCACTTTTTTTTGCGTCTCCTGCCTCTGCCTTTCAATTCCATTATCCCTTTCTTCCTTGGTAAAGAATAACCTAAATGGATCTCGTTAACTTTCCAGTTGTTATCTCAACGCTTTTTTTTCTTTACTTTTGTGTAGGTTGGACATTCGAGACAGCGCGACGTAGTGCTTCTCAGGGGAAGGAAGCTTTCGTCTATATACCAGGCACCTCTTCAAAATCACTGCATCACCTCGACACTCTTCGCACTATCGCATTACGAAGTTTTGCTTTTTTGTGTGCGTGCATTCGATACCGCGTTATGTATGGCGCAACAGCCATTCTTCGAAGGCGACACTCACTCCGCTCATGCCACGAAAAATCCTTTCGGAGGCACGCGCAGTGTGAAGCGCGCGAAACGACTCGCCGAAGTGCCATCACCGTTGCCAATTATTTTCAGCACTTTGCGCAAGGGCGATTGTGCAATGAGAGCTCCGAATCGCGCGCTGAAGTGCAGTGATGGTGCGTAGTATAATGACAGTGTTGTGAAATACGAGTGTGGTTTGCCGGTACTTGAGACGGCAGCTGCTTTGCCTGAGGCGTCTCTTTTGGGAAAGTAGGTTCACCACGCTTGCGCGTGTCGACACCCACGAGAAGGCATGTCGCAACATCTCCCTGACGAATTGAGGCTATTTGTCCCATCTCATTAATGCGATATCGTTAAGGAACGCGTGTCGAAGAAGATGTGGTGTCACCGTCGACGTCGTTGGCTGTGAACGAAAAGTCGGCTTTGAAGTTAGCAGGGAATCCGGATAGATACGCAGAGTAAGAATCAAAGTTTTGGACCGGAATCGTGTCCAGGTATCCACGTGGCAGTCGACTATTCTACCACAAAGAAACGACAGTGCTTGGAACTGCACCGGACGAGGACATGGTACAGTCTTCATGTCGGTAAAGAAGTCAGTTAACATGTGTAACATTGTACGTCAGGGGCGTGAAAAAAAAAGTCAGGCGTCACACCATGGATTTTTCATATCGCGTGTCGGCTGACAGCTGTCGATCCATCATGAAAGCCTGGGCTACAATCAGTCATCGTTATCGCCACACCATTGACAAAATGGGTATCTACATAGGTGCGCATACCACCGCACAATAGCGTAGAGTGTGTTTGATTGATATGCGGAGTTTAACGTCCCGAAACCGGCATATGAATATGAGAGACACCTAGTGGAGGGCTCCAAAGATTTCGACAACCTGGGGCTCTTTAACGTGCACCCAAATTTGAGCACACGGGCCTACAGCATTTCCGCCTCCATCAAAAAAATGCAGCCGCCGCAGCCGGTATTTCATCTCGCGACCTGCGAGTCAGCAGCCGAGTACTTTAGCCACTAGACCACCGCGGCGGCACCAGACCACAGCTTCTAGACCACTGCAGCTGTCATTGCAGTAGGCGACCATGTAGAGTTTATACAAGTCAATGTCATGTGCGCAGACGTACCTTCACTCGGAGAATCTTTGAGGTGTCCATCTAGGTGCGAAACAAGGCACGCGAATTAAAAAGCGATGGGAATGAGGACTGCAACGCTACCTCGTTTCGCTATTCAATGTGAAGAAGATAATTGTATCGCGCACAGTAACAGAAATGAAATTACTAAAATCATCTGGGACTTTACTTTGAATGCAATATGCATGATGAGTTGTTGAAGCGTTGCGGCTTGGTGAGATAAGTGATTCGACTTCATCAAAAAGTTACGCAGTGCAATGACACGGGAACAGAATGTCACTAAATATTGCTGTGTTATCATTAAATCTTCCTTGTGTCTATTGTTCCCTTGAGTTGGCGTTGCGTCGGCTTTGAGTAGGTTGTTCTTTTGTTGTTGCCGTCGTCGTCATTGTTGTTGCTGTTGTTGCTGTCATTGCTGTTGTTGTACAAAACATATAGCTAGCGCCGCCATGGTAGTCCGGTGGCTAAGGTATGACCCGCAGGTTGTGGGATCTAATCCCGGCCGTGGCGGCTGAATTTTCTATGTAGGTGGTCCTTTCTATTAATCTCCCTTTCCCACACCCCAAGTGTAGGGTAGCCAACCGAGCGAACCTTGGTTAACCTCCCTGCCTTTCCTCTCTATTTATTAATCTCTCTCTCTTCTATGGAGGCGAAAATGCTGTAGGCCCGTGTGCTCAGATTTGGCTACACGTGAAAGAACACCAGGTAGTCAAAACTTCCGGAGCCTTCCACCATGGCGTCCCTCATAATCATATGGCGGTTTTTAGACACTAAACCGCCGATGTCATCAAAACGTATTGTTAATGCAGGCAGTAAATTCTGTGACTGCAAAGAAGATCCATTTCGTGTTATTTCGGAAACTGCGGAGAGTTACTAAACAGCTTTTTAGAAGCTTTGTGTAGCTTCAATGCATATTGCGCACACAGGGAACAGCCTTGGAGGAGAGGGGCATCTAGCCACGCCGCTGCCCTAATAATTAGGAAAAATTAAAGAACAACCAAAACAAGCTTTTTTTTTCAGGACTGCTTTGTTGAAGTGGTACCATTCACAAAAGGTGGAAATAAAATGTAGACTAAAATGGTGCAGAGATTCAGCATGGTTTACTCGGCTCGCATTTTTAACACGTAAAGCCAAAAATGAAGTAAATCATGCATACATTACCCAACCCATACATTAAAAAGACGACCAGAGAAACAATAAAAAAAATGACAGCATATTCACGGGGTGAGACACGGAGAGTGGGGCGAAGCTGTGTCCGCATGCCGCCGCTTCGGCCTCCCGCTCTCTACGCCGGGATCTTCTCGGCGGCGCCGCGCAGCTTCATGGCGCGCTTCTGCCTCGCGCGCTCGCACATCGGGGTTCCGTCTTCGAGCGCGAGCCGCAGCCGCCTTGCGCGCACGCCGCTCAGCAGCTTTGTCCATCCGCCGACCTTCTGAGCGTGCGCGCACGCCAGGATGTCTTTTATTTTACTACACCGCGCCCCTTAGCGTACGGCGCCGGCGACGAACATGCAATTGCTAACGTCTTCATGTGACGTCATTCCTATTTTCTCGCGCGCTCGCATGTCAGGGTTCGTCTTCGAGCGCGAGCCACTGCCGCCTTGCGCGTGACACACTTTTTATCGGCAAACCGCAAATCATCCACTGGCCACGTCCGTCCGTCATCCGTCTGTCTGTCTGTATGACGCACGGATGGACGCAGAGACGGACGCTTGAACGGATGGACAGATGGCCACATGAACGAACGCAAGGGCGGACACACGGATGAATGCACGAGAGGACGGCCGGATGAATGCATGGACGGATGCACGAATGGACGGACGCGTGGACGCGCGGATGAACGCATGGGCAGATGTATGGATGGACGGACGGATGGACGTATGAACGAATGCAGGGAGGGACGTACGGTTGGATGGACGGATGGACGCACAGATAGACGCCCCGGTGAAAGCACAAGAGGATGGACGGAAGAACGCACGGATGAACAGATGGACGCATAGACGGACGGAAGCAAGAACGAACGGACAGCCGGAAGCATGAATGGAATGACGGACGCTTCGCCTCACTCATCATCATTCGCTCCATGAACATGCTGTGATTTTTATTATTTATCATACTATGAGTAACGTCCTAGAGTATCATACCATTTGCATTTTCCAGCGTATATCCATTTCGTTATATGTGCAAGTACCGCCTTCTGCGGCGGGTTCAAGAACTAACGAAAAATGGCTACATACTATTACCACGGGACCCTCAGCCAAAGCCTTGAGGAGCTTCTCTCCCTAAAATTCTCCTGAGTGATTGTGGCAAAGTCTTTCTCACTTCTTTCGTCGACAAGTTTTGAGTGCCTCCAGCAATATACTCATAGTAACTTCATAACTTCATGTTCGTGTGCCTTTTCACGCGCAAAGGGTACCAGTTCGACCTCGTGACCTTATGAACTTCTTCTGCATATTTTTTTCTCGTGTATGCTTTGCGAACTCAGATAAACTCTTACTACGTACAATTACGCTGCCTCGAAACTCAGTTCCTCGCTAATACCTTCTTTTTTTTTTGCAACGCAGGTACCACCACAATGGTGACCCAAGCAGAACCCAGCGTAACGCCCCATGCTGAACCACTGTTCGCCGAGCCGATACAGAACATAACGGTGCCTGTTGGCCGAAAGGTGACCCTGTCTTGCGTCGTCGACAACCTCAACAACTACAGGGTGAGCTATCTCCTTCGTGGCGCGCTCGTCCCAACATTTCGAACGTACAGGTCAATTTGCGAATGGAAGGTCGAGAAGCAGGAACAAAGCTCTACACCATCCGCCTCAGCGAAACCGTGGCTATAGTGTATTCGGATGCTGACTCGAAAGCCGCTGGTTTGATCCCAGCTGCGTTGCTCACATTTCGATGGAGGTGAAGTGGCAGAGTCCCGTGTACTGTGCGATTTCAGGACACGTTAAAGAACAGGAAATGGTCGAAATCCGGAGCCCTCCACTATGCGTCCCTCATAATCTTATGGTGGTTTCCGGATGTAAAACCCCTTATATTATTTTATACTATGACGTTCTATAGAGAAGCCTATTTAAGACAAGCATCACGCTCAGTTTGTTGCGAGGATAACATTGAAATAACGCGCAGCCGTACAGTTAGAACTTCATAGGTTCGTCTCTGCGGTGTCTGACAGCCACGTTTTTATTTAAAAAATGTAGCGCTGTGCAATTTCAGTGTTGTGTAATGTTGAACGTAACAAAATTTGGTTTAACGCGCTTTGAAAAGGTTAGGATAATGACATAATGTCTTACTTATCCTTTTTTATTTTCTTATTAGAGAATGCACAAGATTGCAGCTACACGTCTTATTAATGTTCAATATCTCCTCATTTTGCAACGTAATTTGCTTTGAGCTTACTCCGACCATCTATTTCGCTAAACTTTACTGTATTAAGCTGAACCAGCAAAATAACGGTTCTGTTAAGCCACATACTAGGTGTACCTGAAGAATTGCTGTAATATTCCTTACGCTGAGCACAATCCTGACATTTAGCGTATACGCCACATATATTTCACGTGTTTTTGTTGCTAACCTCTCCAACAAGCCAAGCTGATTAAGCCAGCCAGAATTTTGTTGCTGCAAACCCACGCCCACTGAGATATCTGGATTTACAAACAACGCAAACAACGTACGGTTTTACGGCGTGATCGCTTTGAAGCAGCAAAGGAAAATTCTCAAGGAGAGCCACGGTGGCTGTTATGCGAGCCGAAGGAACCTCACATAAAAGTAAGACCTCTTTACCTTATCGAGAGGGCGCACTTGAATTAAGCACTCGGTGTTTTGCCGTGAGATTAGTGTGTTCGTTATATCTCCTACTGAGTGAACAATGAGGCAGAGGCTTACCATCTCGTACGAGCTTCCAACGACAATAGATGAACGCCATGCGTGCGCCACAGTACGCGCGACCACGAAACGCTCAACGCGCGATAAAAGCAGACCCGCTTCGCGCACCTAATTCAGCTGTCTATGGCAACATCATCGCCTGCTGACACCCTGACAGAGAAACGGAATGCGTCTTGTTTGCGCACACAACATACGCTAAGCGGCTTACCAGCGATCACAAAAGCTATGGCTTGCGAACGGAAGCTCCCATGCACGAAGCTCTGATCAGCATAAGCGGTGCGACGCGCGCGACTGAAAGCATTGCTTTTAAGCTCTTTATCAGCCTCGTGTGGATGACGTTAGAACCAGACTATAGCGTTGTCTTTCACATTCCACTGTCGTTTTCTTTTTAATCGGGTAAAAAATTTTAGTTAGCGTGACATTCGAGAGATAGTCGCTGCAGTCGTGTGTGCTCATTGCTGTCGGCACCCGTTTATGACGTGCGGGGCACAAATGAATGAAACCGTTGTATTCCAGAAGGAAACTTCTCCGACCGTGTGGGGAATATTACATCACCCCACGAATGCGCGAAGTTTCAGTGCAAACGAGAAAACTGCAGAGGTGAAAGAGACGTAGACGTGGGGTCACGATTAGTTGCTGTGCTTGACGTTTTCATTCCACGTTACGGTCAAAAAAAAAGCTCTTTCGCTCTGTTTTTTTCTTTTTGCTTATCTTTCCTCACTCGTTAACCTGTAGAAACCGAGCGAAAAATTCGGCAGATCTCACATACCTTGGTAATCATTCTTACGTGAAGCATGCGCCTGCAAGCTGACTGTGTTGTAATTTTTTATCGGGCAAAACGTTACGAAGTTGCGCTAAAGATATGTACATATTCACGCATTCACATACGTTAAACATACGCATATGTTTTATATTACCAGTTGATCATAGTTGCATGATGATGCCAACAGAATCATGGATATTAGCAACACCATGCATAAGCGATAAGTTGATATAACGCGCTGCTGCTCGCGAGGACAGCAGCCCTGGATACTGCTACATAAAGAAGCTTAAACGAATGACACCTGACTTCAATTGAAGTTTACCCGACGTTACGGCTGTATCGCAAGAGTACATATGTAATGCTTATGTCATTGAAAAGCCATCACTGCAGCCACTACGGACGTTTCACGAACATAGGGTCTGTTTAAAAAGTGGTTCCGAGACTTGGCGTGGCTCTGTGGTAGAATACTTGTTTGCCACGCAGAGTGTTCAGCTTCGATTTCTGCTAGGACCCTGACATTCAGCCTTTGCATTCATCGAGCCAATGTTACCAATGTTAGATTTCTTTTTAATGCTCACGCCTTAAAATTACCCATGTCTGTTCTCGCCGTTCATGGTTAAATACAAACTGTGATCCCCTGTAGCACATACTTGCATAGCTCAGGCACATACCCACCCGCGAGTATGCACCACACGTTTGGTGGATAGGGTTTGAGGACGTATGCTGCTACTTAAACTGAACACTGCTACTTAAATGAACTTCAGCGCATGACACCTAACTATCATTGACGTTAAGCCGACGTGACGGCTGTATCATATGTGTACATATGTAATGTTTATAAAATTGGATAGCCAGCACTGCAGACACAACTGCCGTTTCTCGAACATTAGGGTCTGTTTCAAAAGTAGTTTCGTGACCTGGTGTAGCTCTGTGATAGAATACTTGATTGCGACGCAAAATGCGGTGCTCTGATTTCTGCTGAGACCCTGACATTCAGTCTTTGCATTCATCGAGCCAACGCTACCAATGTTAGATTTCTTCTTAATGCTCACGCGTTAAAATTACCCATGGCTGTTCAGCACCGTTCACTGTCAATCACCTGTGGCACATACCCGTATACATGAGGCACATATCCGCCCGCTGGAATGTGCCCATGTCTGGTGGGAAGTGTTTGACGACGTACGCGACAGGATTGAGACATTATAGATGTCTTCACAAGCGTGTCATGTTCGTCAAACCTTCCTACCCTCCCACACTAATTTTCGTTGACGCCAGGCTAAGGGGGTGATTAGATAGATAGATAGATAGAGAGATAGATAGATAGATAGATAGATAGATAGATAGATAGATAGATAGATAGATAGATAGATAGATAGATAGATAGATAGATCCATTCATCCATCCACCATCCACGGATGGACGGATGGATGGATGGATGGATGGATGGATGGATGGATTGATGGATGGATGGATGGATGGATGGATGGATGGATGGATGGATGGATGGATGGATGGATGGATGGATGGATGGATGGATGGATGGATGGATGGATGGCTCGAAGTGCCTACAGTACGCTGGGAAATTCTTCGCATTTATTAAGTGCTGCCTGCCAAGCACTGAGTTTCAACTTTCAAAAACTTTGGAGGGACAAGTTATTTCACTGCAGTCAAGAACAACACAAACATTTTAAGAAATATTACGGCAGCTTTGCACTAACATGCCTGAAGGAAGGGCGGAGATAAGTGGGCTGCCTTGTTACTCTTGATTTTCTCGTCTTTCTCTCTACGCTTGTTTCTTGTATCTATTTCTCTTTTATCCGTGTCTTTATATGAATTGCTTTCTCACTCATTTGATATTTATTTATTCCTCTCATCCCGTTATTTTTCTAAACTTGTTTCGCTCTTCATTTCTCTATGACTGTCTATCTCTATTTTTTGTGAGTATTTTCTTTCCTCCTCCATATTTTTCTCTTCCCCTTTCTTTCTATCGCTTTCTATCAATTTCTTCGTTTCTTTCTTTCTGTGTGTATGTTTTTTGTGTTGTCTTTCTTTTCATACCTCAATGTATTTATTTCCTTTATTTTTATCTCCATTCAAGTTCCTCTTTCTTTCTGCTGCTTTATTTCTCTGTTTTTTTCCTCCTTTTCCGACCTCTTTCTGCTTATGAAGCATCACCATGTGCGGAAACACTCCCTTTTTTTATTTCCAGCCTGGTAATAGATTATTGAACAAGGCATCAAGTGGGCTAGTGGCGCTTGTATTACTATTGTAATACTTGTATAGAACGAAACACAAAATATAGATAGAAAGTAGCGCTTGTGTGACTATTCAAGGGCCGTCACTTCAGCTAGCTGCCTTACGTGATAATCCTGAAGTCAGGTAGTTCATGACATATATAGGATGAGTGTAGAAAAGCGTGTTCTGTCAAAAGGCATCTACCCGCGATTGACGGCGACCTCGGTAGCCCACGTGCACTCCACGACGCCGGTTTGGTGCTGGACGCTGCAAGATTCCACCATCTAGTCAAAACTCTGTAACGGCTGCATTTAAAGACAATCAGATCGGCCGTTGCAGCCTTGTGGGCCAAGCATAATGCCGAGCTCCTT